>JAULBO010121772.1:6224-18292 GCA_032355325.1 Clypeosectus delectus | reverse complement strand
CACATTCGATATCTAATTTAACAATATGTTTATCACATTTCAGCCTAAATGAGTTTGCGGAAAACCTGCGCCACCTAGGATGACCTTGACATGACCAAAGACAGCCTCGCATTGGACATATCATGGGAAGAACGAGCGGTAGAGGGCGGAATTCTCATCCTTATTCTCATGGTCGCATTACTGGGAAACGTCTCTCTCTGGATCGTCGTTCTGCGGTCACGTAGCATACGAAACCATTCGAGTTATCTCCTCCTGTGCCTGTCGTTTGCTGACATCATCGTATGCGTCGTGGGTATGCCGATGACGATTTCCTCCATCTTTTATGGACAGTGGTTTTTCAGTAAGTTTACGTGCTCGGCGATTGGTTTCATCAACATGACGACTTTCATTGCCAGCGTTATGTCACTCGGTGTGATCAGCTTCAACCGGTACGTCAAGATATGCCATTCCGTCAAGTACAATGACGTCTATACCACTAGGAACATCATCTTAATGGTTATGGGTGAGTACCACTGGATTGTATGGCAGTTTAGTGTCAATGGATGGCGATACCGCGTTCAAATCTATTGCTATCTAATCATAAATGCCTTTTTATTCTTATTAGTTTTGCATGTATTGTTGTTTACAATGTATATTGCTATTCCTTGAAATACTAGTATCTATTGACCTTGAAAACGTTGATACCATATAATCTGATATCACCGATTGCGACAAATTCGGATTATTTCACTTTCAATTTGACGAATGAGGTATGGAGAAATATACATTCGTGAATAATTTTAGTATAATAAAATAAGAAAACAAGAAAAATACGGAGCGTAATGACTAATGTGAACTGTTGTAGCGTAGGTTGTGAAATACACAATATTATTGTATGCAGATTAACAACTGTTTTCGGTTTTATTTGTCTAGGTGTCTGGCTTCTGTCTGTAGGCCTTGCATTCCCTCCTTTGATTGGCTGGGGAGCTTACGATTTCATCCCGACGCAGTCTATCTGCTTCTGTGATTGGCCGACATCTGTGTCGTACACTTTCTTCATGGTTGGAACGTGTTTCGGTGGACCATGCTCAGCGATGGCCTTCTGTTACATCAACATCCTTAAACTATATCGTGAAAGTTCCTCGCGGATTGCAGCTCTGTCTCAAACAGCCCGTGTTCATAGTTCCGTGTCGAGCGACAACAATAACTCCGACATTTTAAATACGTCTTCTCAAAAACCACAAGTGCACTACTTAATCGTACCGGAAGATAAACGCGTCAAAGCTAAAAGGAAAATGGCTGCCGTTAAGTCCCGGAAGGCCATGCGCAAAAGACAGGAAGAGTTCCGGTTAACGTTCTCTCTGCTGATCGTTATGTTCGTATTCATCATCTGCTGGTTACCTTTTTGTATTACAATGTTCCTGTCCGTGTTCGCGCCTTGGACAGTTAACAGAGGGTCAGACATGTTCACAATCATGCTGGGCTATTTGAACAGCGTCTGCAACCCGATCATCTACGGGTTCATGAACTGCCGGTTCAAGGCAGCGTATAGCAGACTTTTCCAGGATATGTGTTTCTGGAGGAAAAGTAAACCGAACAACGGAGGTGAAACAACGGTCATTCCCACCGCATCGGAATACCCAGATTCGTCGACTAATTCACATTGATATTATTGTAATTACTAGTAATTGTTTTAAATACTTTGGTATAAATTGGGGGGTGGGGGGGGGGGGGGTCACAAAATTGGCATTATACGACCAGGGTAACAATTATTAAATTGTTTACTGTCGGCAAAAACGATCGACTTAATGTTCTGCCATACTAGTACATGTATATCAATATTGAATCATGGTTAATGACACATAACGAACTTGTTTAAAAAATACAATACACATAATATATAAATGTATATACATGTATAGTTACAAAATAAAGCAACATAAACAAAATTATATTATGACAGACGTTTCGTCGACAAATTGCCCACATCATCGGGATTTATTTACAAATGTATATATACACAGTCATATACATGTACATGTATTTACTGCAATATGTAAAATATGTTTACATTTATCAAAGCTATTAATCTCACGATATTGTACAATACGTACATGTACTTTTCCTCAATTTCTTTCGTAATATGCCTTATACGTGTCATTTGTACAACGTCGATCTCAACACAGTAGACTGCCGCTAAAAGTAGAGTACGCATGCACGGACAAAGGAAACAGATATCGTGCCAAGCTGACACATTAAGCACCATTTAGTGCATAATGTATTATGTACTGAACTACTAACATATTGATAAGCAACATGCTTACATATTCAATACATACTTTATATCGTCGCGCTCTTCAGTCGATACAAGGTATCTATACTTTATGTTGCTCATTCATTTACTGAGAGTAAAGTGGATACGTTGGCAAGCAAACGTTGAGCTATTATTGTATTACAAACGAATAATGTACGGTGTTATAACCGTTTTTATTTCAGTTTGTTATTCTGTGAAAGTAACGCCAGTTTCGTCGATATGAGTTTAGATATCATATGAATCTATATATATTACATTATCGCTTAAAGGCATACACATTTTACCTATCCTACAGCGGTGAAAACATATTGGGGGTACAAAGGCGTATGCTAAGTACATTTACTTTACATTTTAAACTCCAATTCGCTCTTTGGCAAAACGACAACTTACTATGTCATTGTATGCCTATAACTAACAATATGGACGATTGTGAACAGAATTTTAGGTTTTGTTGACAATATATATTTGCAGAGTGTATAGATATATAGATATATATATATATGAATAAAGGACATTGTTTCTATGTGAACCGCAATGTACTGTTTCGTGCTTCGATGCATTTAGATTTGCAATCGTCTGTATCTCGCCGCCAATTGAAATCACCTCCCTTTGAAAAGTGTGATTACTCACAACGAAGGTCTGCGTATCCTTGGACAAGTTAATCAAACCCGACTCCAATATACCTTTGAAAAACCTTGATCGGGGACGAACTAATTTAGTTCGCAATCATCAATAATTATAGCGATGCGTTTTGCCTGAACAGCGAGTTGATGACTGTATAGGTAGCGTTTTGTTAGCATTAAGCATGGCATTATGTCCACGTGTGGTTCAGGGACGACCATTATTCACTTTGGGACCGACTATACCTTTGAACACAAGTCGGAATGAGAGCGTGACATTTCTTGTTTGCATAATATACTATTATCTGGACATGTTGTTTGTAAGAGCATTTTATTTAATCAGTTAAATTTGTTCGTATGTTTGATGGGAAGTAGCGCATTGCGATACACACGATAAGGCAATACACCCCACGCAATAATCTTCCCGGGATATGTTTGAGTAGACGAACGGATGACGAACTTTTCCATACAGAAGCCAGTGTATGTTGAGTTTGGGTAATAGGGTGTTCGTGTTGCATTCACCATACCAATAACAGTAGCAATTAGAGGGTACCCCCAACACGAACATGCATTAATAGAGCAATTGAATGACGCCTTTGTTTGTAGCTGTAGTCCATTAAAATAAGCGCATAGTGTGGATAGGTCGACGAGATACTAGTACATTCAATAACAACTATAATTCAATTGAGCAAAGATTTACCTATACAGTGCAAATGCCAAGAATAATGTATCATAACCTAACATAAGTAACATTTCACATACAATGTCATATTAGTATGCAAGCAGAATATAGTAACGGGGATCGATGTAATAATGCATGTGCATCTCCCCGCCAAAAAAACATAATTATATAAATATATGATGTATTGTTTGATTTATGGCTATGTTTCAATAATGAATTTGGAAGAAACGACACAATGCCACAATTATGAGAGAGAAAAAAACATGTTAGATTTATTTGTCGTGTAAATCCATTCGAAAAGCCAACCACCGTTTATAACGCCTGTTTAGCATTAGTCTTGCACACGGAACACAAACGGAAGCGGGTCACGGCCAACTGTTGAAAGGAAACAAATCTATGGTAAGAGGGTCTATGCCTAATTGTATAACAGCTATGATGCAACTGATTGATTAGCATGAGTATGGGTAACGGTGAATTGTCTTTGGAACGATTAATGGACACCGGAAATTAAGCGATCTATACACCAATTATATTACCGAATGGCTCATCATTATGTATAGGTATGCGTCATATTTGTTTCTTTATATAATGGAGCTGGAACCTGTATCTAAAAGTGTCTCCATTCAAAATGGATTTTTGTTTTTGTTTTGCTACCCGGTCCTCAATTAGCTTAATAATCATTTGGTTCGGTTTTCGATAGTTTGGATCGTTACATGTAATGTCCATTTCCGGGGACAAGCATTCTGCATCTCGTCCCCCCGGGACACGTGTACACTGTTTGGAAATCACAATGGCGAGACCTTTATTGAGGTGCGCGACAGCTATTTACAGCGTGTAAATTTGTAGCAAAATATTGGCCAATCATCAACATCGAATTGAACTCTGCACAATCGGAAAACTAATCGGAAGAATCCAACTGTGACATTCGGCGGCCATTGATCCCAACATATACACAGCGTCATCGATGTGTGGCAAGACATATTCCCGTTTATAGACAATCATATTCATAGGTATTAGTATATCAAGTTTCAATTCCTGAATATGTATTCGTTTTCTTAGAAATAGCTTCGAGATTCCTCAAGCCTTCCGTGCTAAACATAAAACACTGTTTTAAATATTGGGATTGTCAGGGGAAGGATACTAGTATATTAGTATATTATTAGAGAGCATTCGCTATTCATCCATGATATTTGTCCGCAACCAACCGATGCGCAACAAACAAAGACACGTTTACATTAAAACGCGCACTTAGTCGCCTCGCTTACCTATAGTAATGTGTTCTTGGATGGTTTATTTATTCAACCTAATGCATGATACTAATAGCTGTACATATTTATCCATGATAATCGGCCCGAGAATTATATATTTTTCAAAGATTCAACTTATCCTGTTACAATACATACATCTCCGACATGCAGCCATTATGGAAGAACATTAATTGTTCGTGCTGTTCCACGAATTTTGAAAAGAGAAGCAAGGGCTACAATGGTTTTCGATTTAAAATTTCGTTCATGAAATATCAATTTCCATCGGCAGATTTTGTCACGTGACCCCTTGCGTCACTTAATTATGCAGAAAAAAAATACCAAAATGGCGTCGATGGAAATTATTAAAATATCTACAGATTATGTAAGAACATTTTAATAACAGCTCGATGCAAGAACCGGTTTTCACTAAACAAAAATCATTAATATGAGGCATACTATATTCATAATTCGTAAATATATTGTTGAAGACTGTTTATTCGAAACGTATATTTAATATGTTTATAGCTGTAGCATACAGTACCATGGCTACAGTGTGTCTTCACACACGATACATGTCAATACTCTACCACTCCAAACGTGCGCAGATTCGGAAAGATACGAGTCTAGATCCCTAATTAACTTGTCGGATGAAAATTGGAAGTTGTCGCTCAACATTGTCAATACACATCCCACATAACCATTACGAGCACTGTGTGACCAGTGATGCTAATAAGTATTAAGTATTAACATTCTCCTTTCTGTAAGCAGCTGCCTACACCAAAATAGGCGTGTTATCTGTTTAATACTTTCTTAATACTATCATGATTTTGTGTTGAGAAGGTCACTTTGAAAGATTGCTAGTTTAAACTACTAGTATTCAAAACAACATAATTAAGGACGTGTGCACGTGTTCCTGTTTTGTATTCATATTATAGTCATATGAACACATTTGGCTCACCATCCGAAGACTGGTAAAGATTAACGTTAATACATGTACATGTATATTATTGTACATATGCATACACGTCCATCTTCCTCATAAGAGTTAATTCCGCTACTTTATAACAGTGTACGTAAGTTACCAGTCTCATTAAAATCCGATCCGAAACTAACGCTCAAACAGATATATATTTAGCACTCGCTTGGGGGCTGAGATATGATTTTAATGAGATTGGTACGTTACAGGGGTGGGTAGTGGGTACGTATTAGGTCGTGATTGATATGCGTGGGAAATAAAGCGTAGAATTGGAACCGGACTATGTTTAACCTCGCCAACACCGGAAGTACCAAAGTGACGTTCACGGCAACTTATTAATACAAAACAAAAGTGAAATATAAGATTTAGATGTATTTTAATAGCACGGCATTCATATACAGTACCGTCATTATTTTTATGAGTATCTACAACATGGTATTGTGCATGAAAGCCGCGAATTTGGGACAAGAACATAAATTATTTACATCTTTAGCCCTGTAACTAGCCGTTGTGAATGAAATAACATAGGATACTACCATAGGAGTCCATATTAACACTACCACAGTATACATGAACACCGTAGAAGCATTCTCATATCCATAAACAATGTGACAAAATAACACAATTTATCACAGTTACTGTTAATACAATATAATTATTCATAAAACTGTTCTGTTTACATTTGAAATATGTTTATATTATATTCTTTTGAAAACAGGTGTTACAATGTATAATATGCTCCTATTATATCGATACATACATTTATAAAAAATTATTGCGAATTTCATTCTAATAGTAAAGTAGACTATGATACACTTTTATAGGTAGCCGCAACTATATAATGCTCACGCATCGTATACATTTAATTATTTTATATTTACTATGAAATAACAATGTTCTCTTAAACATTGCAGAATAACTTTGTCGCTTTTAAATAATTAAATAACAAACACATATTACTGAACACACGGACGAGACGACAACCGGACAGACATATTACATGTACAACATTGGCAGCATATATACTGAGGCGATTCGTTAAAACTTATATAAAATAGATAAATTTGCTAAAAGCAGTCATTTTAATATAATTTCCACGTATATTGTGGAAAATTCTCGGATAAAATAACGTGACCGTCAACAAAATAAGAAATAAATGTCATACTAGTAATTTGAATTACAGAATGTTAAAAAATATTGGAAAATATCTAAAAATAGAAAGTAGTAACAAGTTAGCATTAGTAAGTAGCTGTCGTAAAAATCAATGTGTACAGACAAACAATTGACACATGCATTTACATGAACACAATAACAAATAACACATATTTATAACAGGAAAACTACTTTCCGTAAATCTAAATGTTACATTGATTACCAAGTACAGTTATTTAGCTGCTTGTTATAATTTTTGCTTTTACACTAATATCTTAATCCTACCTTATTATTATTTTAAGTGTATATATTAGATACTATATTACCAAATTATTTGACATAGATACATTATATAATGTATTAAACATAGAGCGATAGTCACATTTACCAAATACACACTTACTGAACTGGAGCACTGAGTCACGTACAACATAACATTCAACACAAATAAACAGCATGTACGTGACGTCACAAAGCATGTGACTAAACCACAAAAGTATGCAACAGTATAAAATATTAAATACGCAAATACCTTAATAAAATAGCACTAGTAAGGTATATTGCGCGATTCGATTTGGTCGTAGCACTAACCAATATGTCACGGTATCTCAGAGGAACCGATAAATGTCTGGCCCCCCAGTAGGGGAAGACCCCGTAAAATGTTTGTCCTCATTTCCAGGGAAAGTTTGTTTGCTCCACACGGCCGTCCTTGAACACCCATATTAAGCACGCACCTGAAGGTGGAGTCATGAACACTTTAGAACCTCATTCCATATCCACGCTCAACATGGACTGTTCACGTCGGGTTTGTGCACTGTAATTTTTTGTTTCGACCACGGTATTGCTGCTCCATTGTTTTAACACATACCAGTATCAATGTTTGTCTCAGCTGTCTCTCTTGTAGGCAAATCATGTACACGACATTCGGGAGCATTCGTTACCACACAACACACGTCTACCCGTGTAATACGTTCACAGGTGCTAATGTGTTCCTTTCTTCTTCCCTTTACCTGAACGATCACGGTTCTTCTTCTTATTCTTTTGTGCTGAAATCAGTAATCAGAAACGATTCATACCACCGCCACAAGTTTATAATAATTATGTGTAATGAAAGACGATTCAAATAGGTACATTTCCATTATGAGTGGAAACAAATAAAATTAAAAAACAAAGATTCATTAAAATTATATCTTCTGGTACGTTTATCTCGACGGAAGATAAGCTTACAATAAATGTATTAAATGCGTTGTACCTGCACATTCTTTGCAACAGGGGTCCCTCAGAAATGGATCCTTAGCACACCTCCGCTTGGAGCAGCGAATCCTACACTTCACTGTAGTGTCTTTACATTTGCACACGGCACACCTGACATTGCCATTAGGGGCAGTACGAGGTCGCCACCTTTCCCCGTTGCGATAATTAAGTCCTCCAAAGTTACAGGAACCCTCGGTTTTAGAGGCTAACTCATCTTTGGACGGTTGGTTGGCTGGAAGGGAGATAGGGAGATGTGACATTTGCGGTGACGTCAGAGTAGCAGTGGAAATACGACATGGATGTAAAAGCAATTTCGTTCACTAATTGTATGGCTGCAAAAGGGCAATCAAATTGAGACCTATGTCAGTGCGTCTCCAACAGATTTGACTGCACAAGTTATTTGTGTTTATACATAATACATTTTAGAAATGTATTCAGTCTGGTTATTTGATAATTTCTAAATTATACAAGTAAATATTAACGTGTACATGTATATGTAGATGGAGATCAACATTTCGTCTTGATGAAATCTTTCGTTATTTTTGTTTATTATTGGGGTTAATAACTGCTTTCAAGAACGTGCTCATAATCACGTATGCATGTGTTTATGTGAGTGAGTGAATTGTTGCTTAAAGTCTGATCGAGAATATTTCACCCATACCGGACGATGTGTTTGTGTGCATACTCCTGCTTCTGCTAGTACGGGCGTTGCGCCAGTCTTTACAGTACTGGAACAGCATCAACATGATACCACACTCAGACACACAATACTGTCTCTGCTTTACCTCTTTTAATACCGAGCGCCGAGCAGGAGAACAAGAACCATAGTTTGAGGTATGTTGGCATGCCGCGACAGTGGACGTAACCCACGACATTACGCTCTCCGGCCCGACACTCCAACATCTACGCCGCGGAGGCGGTCGCAATCATCGGTGGTGTATAGAAGACATTGGAAGACTTACGATCACAACTGTAGCAGCAGGAGTTCCTGTTCCGTATCTTTCTCTTACACTTGAGCTTTGGACATCGCTGTCTGCCGCACGAATATTTGCCTGCATTGCACCTGCACACGACACATTTCATGTGGCCGAACGGAGCGATCTTCGGATGCCATCGGGAACCATCGGAATGCAGTTCGTCCATGAACGTGCAGGCGCCCTTCATGTCGATGTCCTTCAGAGGTTTCACTTCCGGTAACTGTGGTCTCTCTCTTTTGGCTGTAAGAAAGAAGATATTGGTGTGAATTCGGATTACGTAAAATTAGCAGCATGATAGACAGAACAGTATAGAATTTATGACATGTAGATCTGCTATGGACATTAACTGGACACATTATGATGACATACAGACATGCTGTGTGGAGGATGTTCTGGTCACCCTCTCTCAAAACAAACTCGAGCTTGGGTGTTTTCTCAACGGGAACATCACCAGTGTTGTGGATTGCTCTAAGTCTCGTTTTAAAGCAGAAACTCAAACTTCCAACCATCAAAGTTTAGAGAACTCGGGACTAGGTGGTGAACACGTTCTGTGAATATACATACGTCCGCAGATTTGACAACAGGCATCGGGGTGGAGACGGATCCTCTCATCGTAAGGACAGTCCAGTCTCGGACAAGGGAGACGACTGCACCTGGAAACACCGCCCGCCTGAAACATCAACACTAAAATGAAAATAACGCACATTATTTAATTCTATCTTTTTAATGAGTTTAGAGCCGCTTTCAAGAAACTAAAATCATTCACATCACGGCTTGTAAGCTTAGGGAAAGAATAAACCTTCAAAATGTGTAAATAACCACTCAAGAGGGCATGCAGTAGACGATTACAAATTAATTTGATTGGTGCTGTTGTTCAATTTAGATTTAAAACCAACTTCAAAATTCTTGCTCTCATATCACGGCTCCATTAATTTGAACATGAATACATATAATTATATTGAAGTTTAAGTTGGGTATAGTGTTTAATGCATACTGGTTGACTTACCACACACTTGCATAGCACACACTTGCTGAAGCCGGAGAGAGGAAGGAAAGGATGCCACGTGCTGCCGACCTCGTGTAGTCTGTGGTCCCCGCCCAACTTGCAAGTCTCGTTCTCCACTCGCGTCTGCATCGTCGAGACATCCGGGCATCTGGGGCAGCACTCCCCCGGGACTGGATTCGAGCAGGTGAGGGCGGGACACAGGACAGCATGACAGGTGACGTTACCTTTCTAAAGGATCAAAGCCGTATTTGTTAGTCATGGCCCCAATGTGAATTAATAACATACGCAATTCATGAATGTCAGTATTCATCAGTAAGTACGAATTTGTATTTGTGCTCGAGCTGTCTTTGCTTTAGCCGCATGTGTGCTAGTTTCACTCGATTCATACTTGTATGTAAAGAAATATCTGAACAAATAGCGAAAAGTATGCACTGGCAGGTATTCTCGAATCAAGGATGAAACGTTCACTGTGAAAGTGCAGATAAGTATCCTAACATGACTCCATCGTAAGGGTAAATTCCTCAGGCGTTAATGCCATACATTAGTAGCTTGCTTGAAATCCGAATAACTTAAGCTGAGCAAATTGGTGAGCAGATACAGTATCGACAGTGTGTAACGTGCCAATTGATTTAAATAATTGGCAACCGAACTAAACCTCAACATATCTAATGAAATAAATATCCATACATCAGCATTGTAAATTTGATGAGTGAAGTTTTAAAGTCATATTCAAAATGTACAATGCAATGTCCATACGAACTATTGAAATTCTACTTACATTACAACTACATCTATTGCATGTGGCGTTCTCAACCGGTTTCCAGCTATCCCCGTTGTCGAAGTATTTGCCCTCGTAGTAGCAGCGGAACCGATTGACGACCGCCTGGTCACCGCTCTGCTCGTCTATCAGTATATCAGTGTCAATATCTCCAGCGTACTGCCAGCATGTGTTCTTGAGGGTAACCTGGAGAGACATCCAATGCACGAGTTAACAACAGTCATTCATATACACAACGCACTTTACAACGGTCATTCATATACACAACGCACTTTACAACGGTCATTCATATACACAACGCACTTTACAACGGTCATTCATATACACAACGCACTTTACATCATTCATATACACAACGCACTTTACAACGGTCATTCATATACACAACGCACTTTACAACGATCATTCATATACACAACGCCCTTTACAACAGTCATTCATATACACAACGCACTTTACAACGATCATTCATATACACAACGCACTTTACAACATTCATTCATATACACAACGCACTTTACAACAGTCATTCATATACACCACGCACTTTACAACAGTCATTCATATACACAACGCACTTTACAACGACAATACTTTAAGAGCAATAAACCTATGCGTTTGCATGGCTGTTCTGATTTCTAAGCCTTTCACAATCTCAGATTTAATTACCAGGAATTTCTCTGGAACTAGTTTACTAGTATACTGAAACAACCAAATGGTGGTAAATGAGAATAACTAGAGAATAGTGTAACCAGCAAGAAGGATAGTCGCTAAAAATAAAAAAAATAAAATACAAGAGGATGGACGTAATAATTATGCATGTAGACGAGTGGAACCATTGAGATTTTGTATACATGTGTAAACAGTATGTTGTTTGAGCAAATAGAAACCTGGTACATGTACTCACATTGCCGGCCAGTATGACATCATCCCCCGAGTTGACTTGCAGGAAGGCGTTTCCCTCGTCCAGATCTCGGAATAGCCCCTCGGGAACACTGTTCACGCTGCCGCTTATCTAGCAGACAAAACAGGTACCGTGAATATGCAGGTCTGAGAACAGGTACCGTGAATATATGCAGGTCT
>JAULBO010121750.1:0-10335 GCA_032355325.1 Clypeosectus delectus | reverse complement strand
CGTCGATTCAAACCAGATCGCACCATGTGAGCGTACATGCGACGCGAATCATAATTCGAATCGACGCATCGGAAGGCATCACCCTCTCTTCCTACCGGGTACCCATTTTCTGCAGGGTGAACAGATGCACCATCGAACTACTATAGTAACTCGCTAGCCTAAGAAGATGATACCACAAGTTTTTCAACTTTTGTCTCGTTATGGGGCAGGACTTAATTAATCCTTGATACTTCCAGGTTATTTTGTTTTACACGAAAAGACACGCTCCATTCGATAGTACAATTTCGGTTTTTTTTAATACTGTGTAATAAGAAAGTTGATATTTCGGCCATTTTTGACCGAGGTAACATGTATAATATGGTCTTAAGTATGGGAGAAAAACAATACATGATAGGCAGTCATGTGGGTTTGAAAAGTACACCCTCGGTGGTGTAAATTTCAACCATAAACTCGGCTGCCTATAGATGATGGATTACATCTTGCCTAAGCCACGTGACCCGAGTCGACAAGCTCCTATAGTCTACCTTGCATTCATATGCCAGATTTTCTGCCAATTCTGGCAGAGTTTAAGTCAGTGAGATCAAAGCCTTTTTGTCGGTGGTGATAGTTCAATCAGATTCGCCCTAACACTGGTAGCTCTGCATACTTTGTCACTATATAACAGCATCCAACGCGTAGCTACGGTTTAACCTTATAAGGGCACAATACACAAACATCTTCAAACACAACTGGGACGGTTTTGTAACACAGGTCTTGATTGGTTGATTTCAAATTATTAACACACAGATATTTCCCTCAGCCAACAGGGTGTAAATATGCCTGCCAGGTTTTGCATGCGTATGCTGTGAAGGGTAGTGATGGAAGAAGCTACGGTTCTCATGGAGATGGGTGTATCATATTACTGTAAATCATGAAATTAACGCTAGCACAATATTAATGCGAAAAATGCTATGTACATACAGTCGCATTTAATTGATGCACGGTTACTGAATGGATGTTGAGCCAACATGAATGAAGTAACGATCGGTCGCATTTAATTTATATCGCGTTTCTGTCTCAAATCTAGGTGTTGCATTAAATCATAGTCGCAGAAATATCATGATTTACAGTGTATTGCAAGTTTTCAATTTCTCGTCCATTCGCTGGACATCTTTGTGAGACGCCATAGAGAACTGAGCTCCAGAAACCAGCATTTGTCTCAGATCTGGAAGGTCGTGACCCTCGGTGTCAAGACAGTTCACGAAGAACACGGGCACATCGGGAAAATATGTCTCGATTTTCTCACGTAGCTTCTTCTTCTCTGCGACCTCGTCAAACGTCTTTGGGTGTGCGTACATCTGGCCCTTAATGTCGAGGTCAATCATGGTCCTGATGTAAAAGTAGCGCTTTCCTTGCTTCGCGATCTCATTGTGTATCTCAAACTCTGTTTCTTCCAACTTCTTGGACGAAATATGCAAGTAAAAGTCGTAGCTCGTGAAGTTGATTTTCTTTAAGTACTCCATTCCGAACGGAACCTTTTGCGTGCCATACCCAGGAACGTCCCACAGGACGATATTGGACCCAGGGAGGTGGTATGGTTGCACTTCCGCCGTGCATTCGGTGTAGTTGGTTCTGGCGGAGTGGTCCGCGCTGTGAGGGATACCCAGGTAGGCGTTAATAAAGCTGGATTTACCGGTGCCTGTTTTGCCAATGACACCGATGTTATACAGTGTATCCTTGTCATAGCCATGACCATCCTGACTTATGCTTGCAGTTGACATCTACAGAGGAAGAAAAATGTTGAGGAGTATGACTTAAAGGCATACAATCACAGATTACATGTCGTTTTGGAGCGAATTTGAATTAAAGATGCAAAGTACCTACCCTTTATTATATAATAATCACTTTTGTACTTTCAAATATCTTTTCACCGCTTTATGATAGGTACAATTCCACTGCAGTTTACAATTACGGTAAAACCCAAATAATCAGTTGGTAATGACTAATACAGGTTATACACCACCTAAAACCTTCGGATTGGTCATTCTAAACATATAGTGCTTAGAAATCGTACATATAGCCAATAGCAGAAAGTAGTGGAATAGAGATCGTCTACTGTAAACTATATTCATCAACCATTGTGTCTTCCACATTCGGAATGGAGGACATTGTATTAATTTTCATCACAACTACAACAATTGGCTTGTCTTGGCTGTTTGACATTTTAGGTATCCGCAAATACAGTATTTGTATTTGTATTTGTACGAGCAACAAGTAACACTTCTGCAATGTCGCTAATATGACTATAACGGGATATTAGGGCTTATTTTACAGGAATCTAAACACTATTCGTTCATAGAGAGCGATTCCTGATTAGTATCGATTCGATGTGTTAACGACAGTCTTACGTGATAACATGTTGTAAGCATTTGAAAAATCCAGGGATTCCAAAACATACTCGGAAACTTCCGATATCTCGATTGGTTTCCGGAAACACCTGTAGGAACAAAACCTGACTATCTAGCGTTAAATTATTCGATTTTAGATAACTTAAAACCTTATCGCGTTATATAGTACTGACAGGCAGATAACATCATGGCCCCTGTTTCAAAACGGCTCCTAGTAGTTAGGAACCCTTTCTGAAACAGGCCCCAGGGCAGTGCATGCTGTAGTATGAACAAAGTGTGAAGACCTATACAAGTAAATGGAGATGCCAGTTATTATTACGACCTTGCAATGTACATCGTTGAGATTAAGATAGTTTTGTTGATCGCCAACGGGTGTCAACCACAAAGCAATGACACCTCTCCTTACAAGGTCAAACGTTTTCGCTCATTGCTGGTTTAATCTAACAGCAATTACGTGGCGACTGTTAGACGCCCAGTTAATAATGAGATCCTTGATTAATTATTACACCTGAGATGGTTCCGTAGCGTATTTACGATATGATATAGATTAAAGATACAAGATCGTACTTGCAGAAAGAATCATGGTCGCTAACGAGATTATTAGATATTCTGAAACAACAACCATTCCTCGACAAATGGGATTTTTTCAGATTTGTTATTGGTCGAGAAATATATCTATTTCTTATAAAAAGGCATGTGTTTAGCGCCAAGCAGGGAAACAGCAAGTACCATCATTTTACGTATTTTGGTATGACGCGGCCGAGGATTTGAACCCCGGTGTAGGAAGCTCAAATCACTCTAGACTCGACAGTGAACATTGTTACACACGTCGTTTTCTCGAGTCAAATCCGTCAATACTCTACCTACAACCGTTATAAGTAAGCCCATTTTGGACAGAGGTACAAGTCAGTTTATGCAAAGTTACATTCAGCAAGACGATAGTTGTATTGTTATGTTAGTGTGTGTGAGGTGGATGGGGCGGATGGGGTGGGTGATGTGGGTGAGGTGTACCGGAAGTACATCTTGGTAACGTCGACTAGGAGTTGTTTCTATTATTTAAACGCAGTATATCGCACTCATTCTGACGTGACGTTTAACATTCCCCATGTTATTCAATGTTTGACTAGTGGCTCGAAGCAAACTGACTGCAGGTGGCAATGCACTGACATTAGCCCACACATACACTCCTCTTATGATGCAATGGAGTATTAATGTTATGTATTGACGTAGCAATCATAACCATGCATAATACGGCACTGCTTACGTCGCGCGGCAACCATTACTCAATAGAGATATATGGATTATATGGATTATATATACAGCAAATATACTGTTCATGTAGAGTAATGGTCCAACCTTTATGTACGCAATGGTAGTAAGAGTACAATAAGCGGATGCATTTCTAGTATTGATACCAAAGTAAGATAAAGCTCCACATTGCGTCATCTGCACCTCCTCTGTGGATCGTCCTTTCCTAATGTGACGCAGCTATTTCCTCACAGCGTTCAATACATTACACACACGACCAGTCCAGGTTACATCCGGGTATTGATCTCGGCTGGAATGTTGCATGTTTCAGTACTACTTTCATGACACCCATTTACCACGTCAGTTGGATGTGGGCGAAAGTTTCCTTCGTCAAGGCGGTGCCTTTACCATCGTAATTAAAGTTCGTAATCATACACCCCCACCCCACACTCCCCCACCCGGTCGGCACGGACAATTAATTTAAGATCGGTTTTGTAATTACATTTATTATAAGCTCCGAAAATATATTGGATAATTGGAGAGTAGTTGGAAGAAATTAAAGTAATATTTTGTATAAATAGCTTGCATATTAAATAGCGTGTTGTTATACATGTACCACTGTTTACTGTTGTTACCGTAAGAATGTGTACAGGTGATCGGGTAACAGTCGGATCAATAGTTGACCAGCACGAGGCGGAAACTCAAGAAGAACACGTGCTGGTCAATGCTCGAGTAGGAGGATGGGAGATTTAATATTTCAAAATGTGCATAGTGCATAATTATGATGCGTATAGCCACTCTTCCCGCGGTCCAAACGTATTCGGATGATATTGCTCTGTATACGGTGTTAACGATTACTATGAATATCTAAAATTACACCTTTAAATTGTATTCGGATTTTTTAAATTATGGAACACAAAACAGCAGAGCCCGTATTCTCGAAAGTTCGTAAGAAGTTCGTAAGTATTAAGCATTTGCCTAACTGGGGCTGTATTCTCGAAAGTTTGTACTAAGAATTTGCCTAACTGGGTTTCTGCTTATGACAATTTTATAGAGGCATTTTCTGACTAAGAAATTCTTAAGTTAAGAAGTTTCGAGAATAGGGCCCCTGGTTTTCTGCCTCCATGTGTCAATTTTAAAGAGTTTTTCTGACTAAGGTAAGACCTTTCGAGGATAGCGCGACGCGACATAATATCGACTTTGAAATTTTGCTAAACTGAGATTGCTCCCATTCACACAGTGTTATAACGAGTGAAAACTCAAACCCAGCTGAGATTTTTCTCAAAGGGTGATATCTCAGCTGAGCAAAATCTCAAATCGGCGCCTGATATGATAACAGAACAACAAGGACAGATACAGAAAATAACAATTTTATTATAGTATTTTTAAACCTGTATTTGGCAAATGTTTATTCATTTATCATGTTAGTAAACATTAGTTTTCAGTAATGCAAACATTTCGCTGATTCACCCAATATTTGTCTGCAGTCCTGAGCGCGCTGACAGATAGTCGTGTGGACGTTGATACCCGCTTAACAAAGGACTATCACCCGTGTACATGAGATACAGATAACCGGTATACTAATAAAGGCTAGTTTTGAGCAAAACCGTTATAATCACTTACGGTCAGCGTAATACATGTATATTATAAGAGGTGTTCATGTCCGAATCACAGCTGACGGCTGTTTGACTGTCATTTCAATCAAAGATGCCATTCCTCATCTACAAACCCTTTAATGTGTTGTACTGTACTTGATTAATGTACCACATTGTTTTTCTTTGTTATAATACATGTAATATAGTATATTATCGATTTTTGCGCCATCACCCATCCCACGTGCACCATGACTGGCTTTTGAGAAATAAAAACAACTTCATGACGTTTGTTTACCTTTATACCGTGAAAACGTGTTATAAAAAGCAATTGGTTTCAGTAATACTAGTAGTTGGTGTTCGAGTTCCAATGGTATGGATATACAAACACGCGCTTTTCCTTTTCCGCTTTGTCAGTTAATGCTACTGGTATAGCGACATGTATATACATGTATTGCTCTATTTTATGCTTGTGATTCCGTACCTTAGCCGGACCTCAATATGCAATCTGACAATACTACAGGCAGGAAGTGTCCTTTTCCATGGCAACCTTGCATTGACCGGTCAGTCGCTGTCCCAGCTCGACCTGAGTGGGACACACCTACTGACCAAATGACCCCCAGCTGTTCTGGAGATACTGTAGATAATGGTCAGTGTGGCAGGAGACTGACATGTAACAGTGACCTTATGTTTGACATGCACACATACTTGAACACACACACACACACACACACACACACACACACGCACGCACACACACACACACACACACACACACCGCAATATACACCCATACACACATACACCCATACATGTACACACATACACCGAAGCTTGGTGTTTTAAAATCCGCTTTCAAGAATGTGCTCATATCACGGCTTGTATGTAGTGTATGTATGCATGTATGTGCATATGACTGCTTGTGCTAGTCTGGGGAATTAGTCCTTATAGTGATAGTTCACTGGAATATCATGCCGCAGTTTGAACATGGAGACTCCACTCACATTATACCGACTCTGAGCCGACCATGCCTGGCTTTACCCCCCTTTTAATGCTGAACGCCAAGCAGGGGATCAACAAGTACCATCTTTAAACGTACTTTGGTATGACGCGGCCGGGTATTTGAACCCACGACCTTCTGCTCTCCGGGCCGACTCTCTAACCACTGCGCCACGGGGGAGAACGTAGACCTTGGCCTCGTTGCTCAGAACTATTGTAGCTAACTAGTGTAAGGCCAACACTTTCTCTTATATCGGGAGCCCAGTTACAACTATTGTAACAGCCTCGAAGGTTGAAACGCATTCAATTTTGAACACGTCTGAGCCTGAAATCGTATTTTAAAACAAATGTTTCGTAGCCGCGGGACCTTGGAATGTCGTCGAAAATGGCCGCTGTCCACGAGGAGAACCTTTTTGGTCCGTGTTTGCAGAGTATGGCAAACACCAACAACCGTCAATTAGTATCCGGTTGCAATGGCCGTCAGCTCGTGACGTATGAACCACTAACACGGCATCTAAAAACGGAAACAAGCAAAGTTGGGTATGCAATATTAAAAATCGATATTAACGTTAATGAAGACGCACGCTGGCTGGATATACAATTGAAGGTGCCCAGCGCATATTTATAATACCCGTCGGGATACTGGGGGTTAATGAAGATATATACACCCGGAAACATATTGATCACACAGGAAAACCAAATAACCAGAGGAAGCTTAATATAATGCTGACGCAATACAATTTCTGTTTCTCGTTTGCGACAATGCTATCAAGAAAACTAATAAATATCACCACTTTCGAGAATACGGCCCCAGCGCATTACAATCAGATTTATTATTATTATTATTATGCTTTTCCGTCGATACATCGTTGTCTACGTCACCGGCTGTAATGTATGCGCCTGCTGCATTACGTCGACGTTGACAAAGATGATCCTAATCCAATAAACAAATCTACGATTTCAATCGGTACTTGGGTCATTGACGTTTGAAGTTACAACGGTAACCAGCGTCGATAGAAGTGTGTGTTAAGCTACCTCCACCGAACTGGCTTTACCGTAACATATAGTGAGTGTCAGTCTCCTCTGGAAACCATTTCCATTCACAGGCTTCCGGTGAAACCTAATCGAAGCTATATCATTAGATACTTGTTTATTACATCGATACGGTATGGTCTGAAAATGGAACTGTAGCTTTAAAAAACAACCAATTCAATGAACCACACAAATACAAATAGACATGTAAATAAAATATCTGTCTGTCTGTCTGTATCGTGAACATTAACGCGTGGTTTTTTTAAAATTTCTAAAAGCACCTGCCCAACATGATGATTAAGTAACTAACCGTGTACAAAACAAACGTCGAAAACAAAAGTTATCATATCATTAATGGTAGCCACCCACCCATGGGGAGAAGGCTAGTAGACAGAAGTCTGAACCCATCTAAACATACATGTATTACCGTTAACAGTCTAATAAATTAGATGGGTGCACAACGCAGCACAAACTCGTGAGAAAGCTCGCCACAAGTAGGACAGCCTATAATATGCAATTCCAGAAACCAAACGTCAATATTTTGTAGATATCAAATATTTAAATAGTTTTATTGAATAATATTGCATAAGGAAATTCTGTAACCACCCTTGCTGAATTATTCATTGAATAGGGCATCCGCGATTGCCTACATAAGAGAGCAGGTTAATGTGTTCTATTTAATAAGATATCTCAAGTAGAGGACATTTTCGCTTAATCTGCAAGACCAGTACCAAACATATCCCGATACAATTCCATGATTGCGCGCTGTGCATTTGCGTGTATAATAAACGTGATTTCCACATAGATTGTCAACGATAGCATTCGAACTGTAATGCATTACGGTCAAATCATATTACGGTTTCATGAAGATTTGGAAATTGATTGATTAAAAGTTCCTCTATACGTTGCTAACTGATTGTTACTGATTGAAACATTGTTAAATATATTTGCACAGGCCGACTATCGCCTATACAATCAGCGGCATTGGTTATAAGAAATAGGGATAGTGACCCACTTACAGAATTTACCTGAAATCATATGGTTGGATATTTGTAGTTTTAATAAATGTATCGTGTGTGAAAACTTCCGTCTGTGGACATCTGCCGTCTGACGATGCGACAATGGAAACGGATATGACGTCATACACGAAGGCCGCCGTACAATGGCTGTAGTTGGCATGGTGTGACGGATAATCTGCTAAACGTACGAGTTCGGCTCCTTATCTGTTCTATATCAAATCTTGGTATACCATTCTGAGAGTGGGTATTGGTAATTTAAAGTAGATGCGTGTATGAGATTTTAGTATGCAAGAGGCAATTAATTAGTCATAATATAACCATCCTAAAGTATGTCGAATACTAGTATGTCGTATGTCTAGTGGGCTTGGGGAAGGATAGAAATTTGATGGGCGGATTTCCTAAACCGAAAATATAGGTTTTATCGCCAAGGGTCCGAGTTTTAATCTGGATAGAGTTACTGTACATGTACATGTACCATACCTGGATCTTCTGAACCATCATTCGTTCGTGGATCCTATCACAGCGCCCAGCGTGCCCTCCTTACCAATATTGTCAGAATCTAATGGAAGAACGAACAGCGTTTGTTATCACATATTGCTTAAATGTTTCTTTTTGTCGAAACAGAATAACAATACCGCGGCACTTTGTGCTAAGAACCAACGTTAAATACATACCATTATCTCTAGAAGAAGGCGGCTTGGTAAAAATGGGATTATAACTTGATGGTACAATTGAAACCAAAATTACCACTTAGTGATAAACCAGGACATCTAGGGCGTAGCTAAATTAATGGATTTTGGTTCTGGGTCGTCCTGACTTGAATACTATCGCAATGGCTATCTCATTATACAGACTTTTTGTTAACCATGCCATACATCTATATCACGAGCAGGTAATATATTTGGTGAACGGATTTTATCTGCCAGCAAGTAGGCCCTATATATATAATCAGGAGCGCCATTACGTACAATTGGTCTCGAAATCTCGTGGTGCTTCACAAAACACGTATAATGAGAAAGTGGTTCGTATCTGTTTAACCACCCTGCATGCATTGCGGTCATAGTCTAGGCCACAGTACGTAAAGCCCTGGGGACGCGCTTTTTAAGTGATCAGAAAATGTACACCGAGCTAGCCAACGTTCTAGTGGTTCAATTCCACATGGGTTTAAGTAATGAATCTTTATTCGCTGTCATTTCTATTAGTTTTGATTGGCGAATTCGTCGAGTCTTACGGGATTACCTTTGTTAGCATCCAGACTGTATACATAGACTCGTACATCCACCATTACCATGAGGATTAGGACAATGGGGGTAGACCGATTCTATAGAGTAAATATTAATGAACCTAGACACTCAACTTATGCCCATTGGAAAAGAATATCTCATTAATGTTGTTGTTGTTGTTCATTGGGGTTTAAAGCCGCTTTTAAGAACATGCTCATATCACGGCTTGTATGCAGTGTATGCATGTGTGAATGTGTATATGACTGCTTGCCCGCAAGGAAACAGTAATGACATGGACAGATCCGGTGGGTACAGGTGGCCCATATTCCCACAGGGGCGCGGAATATATAATACTCAGTGACGGAAACATCGTTTACTTCGTACATATTCGGGAACGAGCGAAGGTGGCTATCGTAGGTAAACATCATTTTGATTTCGCACGTTATTGGTTATAGACTACATATTTGTATATTTGACCAGAAAATAAACATGTTTGAGGGTATATACATAAGAAATTGTACTTTTATAAATTAAACATTGACTGGTTTTAGACTAGTGATTATCCGCTTTCCGCGCCCCTGTGCATATTCCTATATCTATAGATCTGGAAAACCAATGAATAGGTTTTATTAAAATATTATTTCGAAACTGGTCGACTGTCTAGAGACTATATTCGAGGCGCATGATTAAACTGGATGATTCCTAGTACACAGGCGCTACGTAGTGGAGAATTTTGCGTTGCGAACCCCATTGGATCCAATACATAGAGGATATTTCATGTGTCGTGTGAAATAGCATGTATCTCTCATCGAGTGACGTGGGAAAACTGCTATTT
>JAULBO010121695.1:0-10343 GCA_032355325.1 Clypeosectus delectus | reverse complement strand
GGTTTAAAGCCGCTTTCAAGAACGTGCTCATATCACGGCTTGTATGCAGTGTATGCATGTGTGTTTGCGTGTGTATAAGACTGCGTGTGCCAGTCTGGGTATTTCACCAGTCTTAATAGTGCTAGTTCACTGGAATATCAATTTTACGACACACAAGGGGGTGTGGAGGACCTATTCTAACCCGGGTCCCCACAGGGCCCTGAGTTACTAGTATGTCCTGTAGTGTGGTGTTGTTAATTGGGGTTTACAGCCAATTTCAAGAACATGCTCATTTAATGGCGTGTGTAGTACAGTATGCATGTATACATGTATGTGCATATGACTGCAGTAGGGGTAGTTCACCAGTTTTTATTATAGTGCTAGTTCACTGGAATATCATGCCGCAGTTTGAACATGGATACTCCACTCAGACTCCCAGCCCACCAGTCCTTGCTTTACCCTTTTAATGCTGAGCGCCAAGCAGTGGAACAACAAGTACCATCTTTTAATGTCTTTCGGTATGACGTGGCCGAGATTTGAACCCACTAACTTCTGCTCTCTAGGCTGCCACTCTAACCATTATGCCACGGAGGCGGTCATTAACATTGTGCATACATGGAGAATGACCCCCATATTATTTTCCTAATTTCCAATACTGCGAATGTTCACCATCACTTTCCCATTACTGACCACTGTCTCGCCTCGACATTGATGAATATTTCTTTATATCAGTCATTATTCTGGCCAGTTCTTTGCTGTCTCGTAGCTTGGCAACGGAGGCCACTCGTGTCGACTGGTTATCGGCTTCCATGGCAACAGCCTCGCTGCCACTGGCATCCATTTCCTCATCAACGTCTTCATCGTCGGCAGCTCCTGCCTCAGGCCCATCTTCCAAGTCGGCCAACAACTCGTCCGCTAAAGACATGCTCAGGTAGTCTAGCCAAACGTCTTAATGAGTCTTTGGCCTAGAAACAACACAGGTTTTCAGTACTTATGGTTATAATTTATTACACCACTTGTTCCAATTTAAAGGGGGGTCCGGCCTTGGGGAGGGGGGGGGGGGGGAATCATTTGAAAATCTGCAATGTTAAACTTAAAGGATTAAGGTACACTGTATCCTGTATGGCTGTATATTTACTACCCGATAATGTTATTTCCATCGAAATTATCATTAATATGTATGTAGACATTGTAGACAGTAGTGTGTCACTGTCTGCGTGTGTGTGTGTATTGTGTGTGTATGTGCGTGTTTGATTGTGCTAGTCCGGGCATTCTACCCATTTTTTTTTACTGAGCACTGCTGATATCGACAGGCCTTACCTTAGCGTATGCACGAAAAGTGGAGCACTAAGAAGAAATATGTATGCTAATATCTATCTCGTTGTTGTAGGTTATACTTGTGGCGTTGTGCAGACAATGAGTTAATGGTTTATTTATTTTGAACAAGATATTCTTATCAAACATACATAACTATAAAACACAAACAATTCTAGTGTACTTGCTTGTAGATTGTCATAAAAATGTACCTTCTAACATGTGCGTAATAGAAACGTAAACTTCCGGTGCATTTGTGTTGGTTATCTCCCTTTTTATTTTGTTGTTGTTGTTGTTGTGATTGGTAAAAGACAGAGATCGAGCTTAAGGCATACTATCACGGCTTTGTTTACATATTTCATTGTCTAACATATTTTCACCTGAATTTAAAAGTAGGTACAATTGATCTGTCTACACAAGTATATGGGGTAACCAGCTACATTTTCCACATATCCCAGTGGTTTTTAATATGTTCATATTTTAAATGAATTATAGCTACGTAGCTATAATTATCTAGTCTTTGGAACATCCTGAATCGTATACTGACGAGTTTCAATGATTAGAGTTACCCCCCTTAGAACATTAGACGATAGAAAATGGAAATGTTATACGTATTTACAACGATTATTCGGGCTTTATCGGAAATTGACTGCAATGGAACCTTAATTACCTACCCTACAGCCGTGAAACTATATTTGGACGTACACAAGTGATTATATGTATGCTATCTGCATGTACTTTGCATTTAAAACTCCAATTCGCTCCAAAACGACAACTTAATCCGTGATAGTATGCCTTTAATATTTTATTTATATTTCCTGACATCTGTATTGGCAGTACGTGGACTGGGCTTTTGTATAATAATTATAATGTGACGGTCTATTCCTGTTACACTTTTTAAATGTAAATGACAGAGCACACTTCAGGAATCCAATAAATATTCAAAACAGTAGTAACTGTATCAGTATAAAACAAGTAACTCGAATGTTTATACACCTCTACATGTGTTTATTATACCGACGAAAAAGTAAGTACGTCGAACACGTCTCTAACAAGGTGCGAATACGTAACCGGGAACCGGGAATAAGTAACCAACTTTAGGTTGCCGACTTTACTTAAGGAATGTTCCTAGCTAAGAACGTTTCGAGAGTACAGGCTGATCGTATGATTTTAGCCTGTGAATAGTCGTGTAGCTAGACTATCAATAGTCTCAGAGGATGAAAGTAAATTAGTTTTAATAAATTCTACTGATGGGTATAATATATATGAAAGGAGCCTCTGAAAACCTTTAACCTCAGTAAATCTAGACTTGCTTTTGTTCATGGGAGTGATTTGGAATAGGAGTATTTCGTTGAGAACAGGGTCTGTACACAGCCTATCGTGTAGCGTGTAGGCCTACATAGGCAGCATCATGCTTGTGTGCATAGTGTATGCACATATTTCACGACTTCATAGTGCTAGTTGAGCCTAGTTCACTGGAGTATCATGCCGCAGTTTAAACATGGATACCCCACTCAGACAAAGTAAACTGATTCCGGTCCTTGCTTTCCCCACTTTTAATGTTGAACGCCAAGTGGGGAAACAATAATTAGTACCATGATACTATACAATACAAGTACTATAGTATTCAGTTCTGTAAATAAATGGAGGATGTGTCACTGTGTGTGTGTGTGTGTGTGTGTGTGTGTGTGTGTGTGTGTGTGTGTGTATGCGTGCATGTGTGTGTGTGTGTGTGTGCGTGTGCGTGCATGTGTGGTCACATGTGTGTGTGTGTTTGGTGGGTGTAGTGGAACATTAATATTCCTCACGTCATAATGTAATTCGAAAATTCGTTGGCGACGTAGCGCCGACAGTGCACTTTTAAACTAGTAATAATAAATCACAAATACAACCACAACGTCGAGTTAATGTCAAGTATCGGGTCTCCAGTGTACGTCTATTCAGTTGTCCTTGCCCTTCAAGTGTCTGGTCTCCAGTGTACGTCTATTCAGTTGTCCTTGCCCTTCAAGTGTCTGGCCTCCAGTGTACGTCTATTCAGTTGTCCTTGCCCTTCAAGTATCGGATCTCCAGTGTACGTCTATTCAGTTGTCCTTACCCTTCAAGTGTCTGGTCTCCAGTGCGTGTACGTCTGACTACACTAGTGACCGCAGTTTGCTGCCAAATGCACATGGATCCACAACCTTGAGCTAATGTCAAGTATCGGATCTCCAGTGTATACGTGTCTATTCAATTGTCCTTGCCCTTCAAGTTTCGGGGTCTACAGTGTAGGTCTGACTACTCTAGTGACCACAGTTTGCTGCCAAATGCAGTATCGGGTCTCCAGTGTTTATGTCTGTTCAGTTGCCCTTGCCCTTCAAGTATCGGACTCTCCAGTGTAATGTCTATTCAGTTGTCCTTGCCCTTCAAATATCGGACTCTCCAGTGTATGTCTGTTCAGGTGTCCTTTCCCTTCAAGTATCTGGTCTCCAGTGCGTGTCTGACTAGTGACCGCAGTTTGCTGCCAAATGCATCTTCGTGTCCTGTTTTCGACCACTTGGTGATTGCATGCAACTGTTTCATGTACTTCTTCTGGCTGATACGGAACTCACTGTAAAATATACATAAATAACATGATCAATGTTTCGAGGACATTCCCAGTAGAAGTTACTCTGTAATTTACGTCCTCTGGTTTAGAAAATTAATAGTATTAAATTGTACATATGCCTATAGTACTTCCTATTTATTTAACCTGTGTTCATAACACATCATTACGCTCTCTATAAGATATTTCCCAGGGTCAGAGACGTGGCGTATAGTCGCCTAGTCTGGGTCTCACGGATGCTAATGGTATTGACGAAACCATACAGTGTATGTGACTGAGAGTCAACATTGCACTGCGATAGTACAGAGGGCCATGCATGACCGATTCTGGACTCTTTACTTCGGTCCGGAAATCTACTACAGCGCCAGTACTGTAATCTCCACCCCCATCGTCAGAACCGAGGCACAAACCGTCGGTTGTTGTTATTGTTAATCGAGGTTTAAAGCCGCTTTCAAGAACGTGCTCATGGCATGGCTTGTATGTACATGTAGTGTATACATGTGTACGAACCGTCCGAGTGGAGCATCACCTTCTTAAGTAGATCCTTCATTTGGACATCGAACCGTTATTACTGGACTAGTGTATGGACCTATATACTCTATAGCAATCTCCTGATTGTCGTCAGTATCCAGTCTGGACCTACTCTATATCACTCTCCTGATTATCGTCAGTATCCAGTCTGGACCTACTCTATATCAATCTCCTGATTGTCGTCAGTATCCAGTCTGTCCATCATGTTGTCCAGACTTCTCTCGGTAAGGGGTACTCCCAGACTCTACAAGTAACAGTGAATGAGTTTGGGTAAGTTGAAAAGTTGAAAAGTCAAATGAACAGATTCACCACATTTGATGGTCAACTATGACAAATTAGTTGATGCAGATTGTATGTTAAAGCATAGATAATTATTATACATGGTGTTGGTCCATGGTTGAAATCATATCGTGGTAAATTAATGGTTCTCTAATGGTTGTCGTATACGTAACAGTACCCACCATGAAAAGCCGTTCAAGTTCTTCTCTGTTGATGGAACAACTATTGTCTGTGTCCAGAAAACGGAAGAAGTCGATTGTCCGGAAGTTGCCTTGTCGCATGTATTCAAACAGGATCATAATAGGATCGTAATCTTGTAGGGATGGCAATTTATCAATAGTTCCAACCTTATGGAAGGTGTCGGAATGTTTTACGATGATGTCTCGATCTACTTGGATCTCTTCTAGTAGAGAGATGAAGTCGCTGTCCACAGGTATGCCCTGCCACGAGAACAGGAACAGACACCGTAACATAGGCGGTCCATGACCTTTCACATTGTTGCTCTCAAATTTAGCTGGGCATATTCTGTGCGGAGCTATAGTGACCTGACACTACCTGGTTGGTTCCACTCGAAATCAAGCAATTAAATCCATGGCTTTTTTTCTGGATTAATATTGTACTGGGAAAGTAAACTTTGCAATAATGTATGTTGGTGGTATTTGACTCATTGGTTCATTAGTAATGCTTAAATAATATTATGTTAACACTGTCGCCTATGGGATTTCTAATGGTGGTGCGTAACCTTCTGATGTTGGATAACAAGCTATAAGATGGCTTACCGTAATATCCAGGCTGGATATTTTACAAGTTGGATTTGCATGGATAGCCTTCAAGACTGCTATGGCACCGTCGGTTGTAGTCGGGTTCTGTCCAAGCTGAAATGAACGACAATCTTAAAATGAATTCATGTTCTTCAGAAGGTGGTTAACCTGTAAATATGTTTGAGCATAACTTGTCTTTTCTTGATATTACTTTGTCAGCTTTCTGTTAATACAGTTCTCTCGATTCTCTCGCTGGGCGTGGACTGCGAATCAGTTACTCGCTTACCTTCTTGAAGAGCTATTTACCAGAGCATACGATCTTTTTCTCTTTAAATGTAGATTTGACAGTACATTTATTCTTCATGTCACAATGAAATGACTCGAACGATACACGCTATTTCCGTCCACTGCAGTCTTGAATGCAAGATCTAAGGAAGCTTGTCGAGTTAGTCACGTGGTCTAGGCAAGGTTGGAAAACATTTAAAACGCCAGTGGTTCCAGTCTAAGCGCAAGCCACTTTTGAAAGTTACCAACTACATTTGATTTGTTATTTCTCGCCCAAACTAAAACAACCACCAACTACAGTCGAACAATTTTACATACCAATTTACTTGCCAACAATATTATATTTACGCATTAAATTCAATACCTTTACTGACCTTCAGGCATACCAGAGACTCATTCTCCCGGACACCCTCCATCACCTGCTTCAGACTGGTCAGGTCTATTCTGTTGCATGATATGTCCAGTTCCCGAAGTCGTCGGTTGACCTTGAGTGATCGCATGAGCACCTCGCACCCAGCCGCGCCCAGTCCATTCCATGACAGGTCCAGCACTTCCAGACACTCATTCACCTTGACAGTTGCCAATGCAAACAAGTTGAACATCTGTATACCCGTCTCAGGATAAGCTATAATTCAGTGCCACCCGTACAAGACGGAAGCTGGCACACATGTATGCGAAAATGTGGGTCCGGTCTGCCGAAATCGTCTACGTCGAGATGCGACCGGAAAAACACACCCAACAACAACAACATGAGGTACAATTAATTCAGAAATGTTATAGTAACCAAATAAAACTTGTTCCAAACATGTTCAAGTTTTTAGTGCATTGCATTTGGAATATCGCAATACTAGTAATTTTTTTAGGATTTTTACTTTTCAAACAAGTCATTACTTATTATTTCCACATCATAAAATATCTTCACATTAGTCATGATCGAAGTCACTCGTTCTGATTGCGAATCATACGCTCTACAGCCACTCGTACATATAGCGCTATTTTCCAAGACAGTTCTAAGAAGTTTTTCTAAGAGTAGGCCTGATCCGACTTACACCGATAGCATCACAGATGCTGACTGCCCCGTGAGTTCTGAGATGGTTCCAGCTAAGATCCAGCTCCTTCAGAGTTGAGTTCTGGGCTGATGTGAGAAATACACGGAGAGTAATCTTTTTTTATTTATTTTTATTTTTAAAGAGTAATTATCTCTGTTACGGTGCACCGCTGTAAACGGGCATTATTGCGGAAACTTAAAAATCTACTTGCTATTATATTGATATACTAGTATAGAGATTATTACCTGACTGTCTTTAGATATCGTCAATATCCTGCATTTGGGATAAGCATACTTAGTGCTTATTTCAAAACCCGGATATAGACAATATCTAAAGACAGAAGGGTAGTAATCTCTTTATCATGCAATGTCAATCTTTATCTTCTATGATGAAATTAAGTTTTATTGGCACAAACTTTCACGGACGATGCGAGTACAGACCTATTAGCCTCGCCCAACGGATACACTCTGATTGATATCTGTAGGCTATATTATGCCGAGATCTTGACTCATTGCATGATAAATAAACAGACGGAATGTATGGTAACATTGACGTTTTTGTTGATGTTCTCACCCAATGCTTGACTGATGCTAGTTGCGCCTTCCTCGCCGATGTCACAATAGCAGAGGCTCATTTCTTTCAGATGGGTGTTTACCTACATGTATGGAAGCGTAGTCAACCATTCTAATTATGTCGTGTAATTAACCAAAATGTATATGATTTATTCAATCAATGACGGATTCGAATGATTTCAAAGCCAAAAATATCATGTTTACTCCGATCTACAAAACAACTAAATATTAATACCTATACACCCTCAAATAGTATACATGTACATAATTGTCCTGAATGAAATCGTGTTTCAGGTACTACAGTGTACTCTGTCTATATCGGCAATTTGCATATATCGGCACAATTTCAAAGTCCCGGCGAAGGGCAATGCATTTATCATTAGTTGTACATGCATGGCTCTTACCAACAGGGTCTCTCCGATAATAACAGCATGTCGACCGGGTATACTGATGTCTGAAACACCGCAAAGTAAACACTACATGTCTATAAGTCTCGTCTGGAAACCATTTCAGTTGACAGACTTCCGGTGACAACTAATCGGAGCTATTGCATTAGATAAATGAGTATCAAAGGTACCGGTATGTCTAATGAACATCGATGAGACATTGTTTGAAAATGGAACTGTAGCATTGAAAGAAAAATTCCAAAGAACCACGAAAACATCTGTAGACCACATTTCGTGAACATTAAAGCGTAGTTACTATATAAATGATGCTTGCAATGGTTGTTATGAATGGCGTCTGTATCATGATATGTTTACGTGAATTCGTAGCGAATTTAGATCTTTGACCAGTTTATGTCACAGGATTTTGAATGAATGTACACTCCCTATTACAAAGAATATATTTGAAATTAATTTGAATTAATATTCACTGAGAGCTCAAAAGAAAAGCCACAGATATAAACGAATTAATCTCATCGCTTTATTTTATCTGAAGTACAGATATTGTTCCGCATATTGAAATATTGGTATGGTAACGAGATATACTATGAGCATTGCTGTGTTGAAACTCACTACCTAGAGTATCTATGCAGCAACAGTATCAGCCGTTGTTGTACATGTACATAAAAGAATACGTATATCACCTGATATATCCAATGTAGATATGGTCGAATTCTCTTTCAAGAATGTCATCAAAATAAATATGCCCTCAGTTCCAAGTTTGGTAGAAGCAAGATACTGTAATAAGAATATTTTGACTAATCAATAATACAGTGCGTTTTGGAGAACGAACATGAAATATGCTAATTATTATTTATGAGCATCTACGTTTTTAATACTTTTTACTTTTTATACTCATTCCAAAATTACATTCGTATATCACTACTTCCGGGAAACAGAACCGTCAAATAATATTATAGGGAAACTCTGATGTGTCTCAGTTGGTTGACATTTAACTTCAGTTTAACCTTCTCACTGCTGTAGGCAACTGGAGATGCACTAAACAACAGTGACTCTGATTAAGTTAATCCATCAGGGAGATGGTGTGATTCGATTTCACCCTTTTCAGTGTGAAACAAGTCGTCTTAGAATATTGACATTTTTATGTTGGTTTTGGACCGATGACTGCATGGTTAGTAAGTATCCAACCATTATAAATGTTCTGAATGATCTCGTCCTATTTATGAACCATAATGTTAAAGCCTGTCCAATACTATATTTCCTGTTCTTGCATATTTTTCAGCTTTGATTCATCAAAAGCAAGATCTTGTCTGCCCGATCCATTGGTTTTACAGTCGGAGAGTCCCATGTTCTCCCATACAGTGTGCTATTGTAGCTGGAGACAATGGAGCCCTGTTTTGTATTTTCACTGCTATTGTGTAGGCAACTAGGCATGACTATGAGACGTTGCTGGGCCTCTATTGCTGGGACTATAAGGACTATATACCGGTATCATTGACCCACCAGGCAAGAAATGTGATGGTTGACTTTGAGGCTCTGAATGAGGTAGTCCACGCCAGTGATGCCGACGTCATTTCCGGAGAGGTCGAGACTTTGTATGACGTAGTTCTTCTGTGGAAAAGACATATATATTGTTACCCGATTGTCTTCAGATATCGTCAATATCCTGCATTTGGGTTAAACAATGTATTATGCGAGCCAGGATATTGACGATATCTCAAGACCCACGACAATAGTACTCATGCCCAACATAACACTCTGACGGATATTATATCTTAATTATGCGGAGATCTTCACTCATTGCATTATAAAGCTACAATTTAGATACCAATCATGAAGAACTTTTTTTTTTTATTGATTATTATCTTTTCATTTGGGTATAAAATATATACTCATACAGATAATTATTTAGCTTTCTATAAGAAATTCGTACATACGTAAAATATACTAATAGACATCCACTGTTCGGGAAATATGTCTTGGCAATCTAATTACTAAATTCGATTTTAAAATTGGGATATACAATCTGTACATTAATTTTAAAAACAAGTTCACCAATGTACATTTTGAAAATGTATTTCTTTCTCAATAGTATGAAAGAAAGCTTGCCGTCGCTGGCCAGTGACGTTCTTACCGTCAATGCCACACACAGTGCCTTCATGTCATGCGTTCCCAGCATGCAATAGCTGAAGTCCGCCACCTTGTTTCGTACTTGTCTGATGAACGCCTTGGCAGGTATGACGTCATATAGTCTGCACGCCTTCAAGTATATGTCTGTGCAGTCTGGCAAGTGCTCATTGATGTCACTGTCTTCTGTTTGAATATCGAGAATGTCATTTCATTCAATCGGCTGTCCCAATACTAGTATACTGGATGTATTTAAGTCATTTAAAACGAAAGATTGCTCTGAAATAAAGATTTTACTGGGAAGTGAATGAAGAAGCTACTGTGCATTTGGATAGTGATGATATCACAGTGATAGAAGACAAAGTTGATTTTTGTCAATAGTATCGTCCGAGCATGGGTTTTCGGACGGCATACGTTTTCGGACAGCCATTTTGTATGCGATTTCTCGCGTTATAAAGAGA
>JAULBO010121684.1:0-10344 GCA_032355325.1 Clypeosectus delectus | reverse complement strand
TATCAACAACAACAACTATCTTATGGTCAACAAGGAAGGCTAGAGGAATCTCCAGCTGGATCTAATGTAGCCTGACCATATCAACAACAACAACTATCTTATGGTCAACAAGGAAGGCCAGAGTAATCTCCAGCTGGATCTAATGTAGCCTGACCATATCAACAACAACAACTATCTTATGGTCAACAAGGAAGGCCAGAGTAATCTCCAGCTGGATCTAATGTAGCCTGACCATATCAACAACAACAACTATCTTATGGTCAACAGGGAAGGCTAGAGGAATCTCCAGCTGGATCAAATGCTGCAAACTTAAAATGAACACGTTAATATGGCATTATGCATACATTTTATATGGAAATGGTCTTTTCGCTTTATCCCCAAGAAACCGAAGTACAACGAAATCAATATCTGCCATATCCAATATGTTTAAACAAGATCTAATCCAACGATATTTCCGAATCGGTCATACTCTGCAATAAGGTTAATTCTTCTTATAATATTCCGTTTGTTTTAACATACTCACTTATTTGTTCGTGCTACATAGTCATGTAGGCTAGTACAGTATTAACACTATACATTTACTATAGCCTACACTCGTGTTTGCTTGACATACTAGTACATTAGATTGCTATCACGGGTAGTGCAGTATCTACTTAAACGCATGTACGTGTATACTGTAGTACACCATCTAAAACAAAATTATCCCGAAATCCTGTCAAGTGATGTTTGCATATCCTCAACTGCGGGTTCCGTTTGACTGTCGTAATTGCGTGTTGATCGAATCCGTCGTGCTTCCAGTAAGCATGTGCCAATTAGTTAATTAGTGACGTCAGTCGCACGATCAGAATGTTTGTTCTGTGTCCAACGCGCTGATTACGGAAACCCCTCCAGTGCTAGATTTGTCATATTGCCCCGGCGACGCCTTTCTGAAGACGTCAGTGTTTGGATGTGTGTGTGTGTGTGTGTGTGTGTGTGTGTGTGTGTGTGTGTGTGTGTGTGTGTGTGTGTGTGTGTGTGTGTGTAGTGGTGTGCAGACCTCACTCCGTGTACCTGTACAAGCGTCATAGGCGGATCTATAGGTGTGTATTCTAATAAATACTAGTACTCAGTATTGGAAATAGATTACATATTTATTATGATAGATTTTTTAAGTTTTGCAGACAAGCTTTAAATTGCATACTAGTATTTAGGCTCAAATACTTTCGAAAGATATTACCGGAAAAGCATGCTCTCTAGCTTTAATACTCCACATGGAGTTAAGAGGGAAACCGATTGCACACTTATCCATTAACCAGGGTAATGAGTGTACCACGCTTCGAGCATGCACCGTCCATGAGGTTAATGTACTATTATTATTATTATTATTATTATTATTATTACTTAATACTTAATACGAACGAATCCTTAGTTATATGTTAGAGTAGTTCGGAGTAAATGTTTCTCATAGGGAAACTAGGGACAGGCAAACTATTCGCAGGCCTACCCCGCATTATTCTAACTCGTTCGGACAATCCTGCAGTCTTTGTCCAGTGACATCCATCAGGTTTTCTACTTCGGCATTGAAGTGGGTGAAAGTATAGCCCTGTTCCCATCTGTGCGCATGCGTGTTTGGCTTCCCCAGTTAAGTGGATGTATTAACCGAGGCAGCACGACCATGTTTTCCCCAACGATGCCAACTTCGCGTGTTTCATTAGACGTGTACTTCGAGGTCTTCCCGACGGCGTGGGTCATGCGAACAAGTGCAACTTTACTGCAGGTTTCTCCCCTCGCTAATGCACCTACAGCTTTCTGTTATTGTGATTGACATGTAACTGCTTTAGTTGATGAATATAATAGAATGTCCTAATCTGTTAACTAAGCATTAAGAAAAACACATTTACAATAATACTTCAGTTAAAAGAGACCGCCCCCGTGGCTAGAGCGTCGGCCCGGAGAACGGAAGTTCGTGGGTTCAAATCCCCGGCCGCATCATACAAAAAGCCGCTAAAAGATGGTACTTGTTCACCTGCTTGGCGCTCAGCATTAAGGCGGGGTAAAGCAAGGACTGGTCGGCTCGGAGTCAGTATAATGTGTATGAGTGGAGTATCCCTATGTATAAGCTTGCCAACTACTAGTATCTAAAGCCAAATTAAACATAAAAATTGTGTAATCATGTATTTATTCATTTGCCGGTACTAGTATGCATTGTATTTATTAATTGTAGGTATGTTATTTATGTCACATACTGTGACTTATGAGAATAAATGAACTGAACTGTATTGTGCTTACATATAGGTCTACTAGAACAAATAAAAGCGGATTCAACGTTATTTCACAGCCGACAGTATAAACGAACTGCATGACAATGAATATGACAAGAATATATGTTTACTATACTAGTATACTACTTCTTTATATAACCGCCCACATGGCGCATTGGTTGGTGCGTCGGCCCGGAGAGCGGAAGGTCGTGGATTCAAATCCTCGGCCGCGTGATACCAAAAGACGTTAAATAAAATATGGTACTTTCTGTTTCCCTGCTTGGCGCTCAGCATTAAAGGGATAAAGCAAGGACTGGTCGGCTCGGAGTCAGTATAATGTGTCTGAATGATATTCCAGTGAACTAGCACTACAAAGACTGGTGAAATACCAAGACTGGCACAAGCAGTCATATATATACATATACATGCACTGCATATACAATCCGTGATATGAGCACGTTCTTGGAAGCGGCTTTAAACGCCAATTAACAAATTAACAAAGTTCTCTATATCGGTATGGGCTTATCGAGTGAATATAATATTTACATTACTTAGTCTTATAGGCTACTCAGGTTGTGAATCGAACATGCATGCAACGCGCAGACTCAAATCATGTGAGCTATATCATTTCCACAAATGAGAAAAATAAAACAAGTATATATATTTTAGCGAATTAGTTCAACATTATTTCGAATTACTTCAATCTAATATAACTCCAACCTAAATTAATTAAACTAATGAAACCCAATCTTCATCCAGCTCTTTTAGTTTCAGCATTTCTGAAAGTAAAGTAAAATATTGACATATATTTTATCGATAGCTACATGTATATTACTACCTTGCTTGTACCCCAAACCGCCGGAATATCCCACCGATAAAATAATTATATGATACAACATGTACGATTAGTCGACGCAATATTATAATTATAAAAGCCAAGCCCAGCTCACAAATCTTCAACAGTGGGATATACTCAGTACTAGCTTTATAGCATTCATCCATCGAGTTTTTCGATAATCGTCCGCATTGTCCTTGTATGGCAATTACCGAGAGAATGATATAGTAAAATTCGGCGACAGCCTTTCGTATGATTTATACAATATTTAATCACTATGTCTCGATAACTCTAGATTAGCAATTATATATCATGGATATACGTCATTATGACAAGTGCCTGTCGATGTTTGCCGTGGTCCGAGTATATTTGACCTTTTGTTCCCGTCCCCATTCCAAAGTAATTATATTCAGGTCAATGGCTATTAATGGATATCAATTCCCCGTGGACGCGGCTCTGTATTTTAACATAAGTTCACTGGAAACTGTTCGATTGTCGTGCGAGAGTACCACAGAGACTGTATTGTGTATTACTACAGGATTGCCAAATTGATTACGCAGGAACGCAGAATATTGAACTATAGTACATGTATACGCGACACAGTGGCATCGGTTAACATTGTTATTTTTGCACTCAGAAACAGATTTGCATTTTGAATATATCATATACACTGTAGTTCGACGGGATCAACTCCGCATGTCATGTCTGAACGGAGAGTATAGGCGACACAAGAGCATGACACAGTAATAGAAAGTAGACGTTTCCGTGACCACGCGCTGTTAATAGATTCATAACTCTGTACCAGAACAGAACAGAACTTAATTTGTACCCAGTCTGATAGAGTGCGTGTAGATGAAATGAATGGTCCCCCGTGCCTTCTATAGTGGTGCAATTTGTAGCATCAACTTGTTGAGTGTATTCAATATGGAACATTCATTTTACTTACGATTCGCGTCTTCTCATTCTTTGACTTAGTTGAATGCTACAATTTTATTTGTTTCTATAAATCGCATCCAACTTAGGGGGAAATAACGTAAATTAGAATTACATGTAGATAAAATGTGCGCCTTTAAAAATTACAACTTACCAGGTTTGTTGTTGTTAATTGGGGCTTAAAGCCGCTTTCAAGAACGGGCTCATATGCGGCTTAACTTACCAGGTGCATGGAGAAAGAAAACGATAGATAAACCAACAAATTACATAGGGAGAGTTGAAGCAGTATAAAAATAGACCTTCGCGGAAGTTTCCAAGTTTAGCGAATCAATATTGTACAATCATGATCTGAATATGTTTTTCATTAGTTGAACGTTGAGTATTTCCCCACCAGTGCGCACAGTAATAGCCTTGATGGTTGTAGATGGTCGGACATCCAGACATTGTTGTAGGGCAGCCTTTCATGAAGCTCTCGCAGGTAGAGAGAGCTACGACTCGCTTGACGCTACGAGAGTTTCGTGAAGGGACGCCATGAGCAATAGGATATGCCAATATGATGTCATGCACTTAGAGACAGACATCTAGACCCTGCCTGTCATACCGTATCCTTGAATCAGTTGTTGTTAATGCGGATCAATTCAAGAATTGGTAATTACGTACGGTGAATCAGTTTTCACGTTTTAACTCGGTAAACGGCGAGCCTGACCACGTGTGCACGTGATTGCAGTGTCTCTATCTCCCTCTCCGTGTGTGTGTGTGTGTGTGTGTGTGTGTGTGTGTGTGTGTGTGTGTGTGTGTGTGTGTGTGTGTGTGTGAGAGAGAGAAATATATATAGAGAGAGAGATAGAGAGAGCTAGACTACATGTGTGTGTGTGTGTGTGTGTGTGTGTGTGTGCGCGCGCGCGCGCGTGTATCAACGTTGATGAAGGCAAACCGGAAGTTAATCAATACAACAGGGCATGTAATCTCACGTACATTCACATTTGACAGCTCCTATAGTATATTACGGTACGCATATATAGATATATTATTTTCCTTGATGACGAACAGCTGATTCCCACTGATATGTTGTCCTTGCTCACAGCGGTTCATTCTTTCATCTCGCTCGTCATCTCGTTCCATTCTTGGCGCCCTGCTGTGGCGCGTCCATTGGCAGCCGCTCGTTCCTGACAGTAGCTTTCAGTACGCTTAAAACTTTGCTTTGAAACGGACGATAAAGGATAATACGTGTGCCAATGAGTGTATGTTCCAAATCTCAACTTCATCTACTTTATGGTTCTGTTCCTAGATAAATGTGTAATTGCAGTGCAATTAAATTACCTTACAGTTTCGTTCTCTAGGTTACAACAATAATTATTGTGTACCAGTACAGTGCTTGTTCATCGTATAGTGGGGTTACCTGGAAGAGACTGACACGCTGAATCCAAGCCTAATTAATATTCATGAGAATTTCTGACGTCATTGAATTATGCTCATTTCATGAATAATTAAAAATAATATGTCTCCCTGTAAATTCCAGCTTCAACCAAAATGTCTACCAAGACTTGCATACAGACATCGCCGTTAACCATTCACCAAACGGTATGCATTACGAGAATGCCGTGCAGTTTCCGGTAGCGTCCAATTTGTGGACTAACGGCGTGAAACAAAATGGATCGTTTTCGATACCCAACTGAAGAGGAAAAGGTTATATCTGATTTTAATGAAGTTGTAGTATTTCTGTCACCTGCATGACATGAATACCTATGAGCAATACAGCGCATTATTAACAGGGAATTCTAAATGTGTTCGCCGAGAAAATATCAAGAATACTGGTATAATACTATTATAATGCAACCTCGACCCATTGAAAATATACCCGCATTGCCAACCATTCAAGTAAAAATCAGTATAATATATATATATATATATATATATAAATAAGCCTACAACAATACCAATATTTTATACCTCTGAATAAACAAGGATCAACGTACATATTCCATAAAAAAACCTCTAAATTCATTTTCATAAATTATTTTAGTATTCAATTTAAAGGCATTATAATGAAATAAGTAAACAAAGCTATGATAGATAATTATCTATCATAGCTTTGTTTAATTACTTCATGGTCTAACTTATTTTACATGAAAGTATGTACATTTGAAAGTGTCTACAAAAGCATATTGGGTTACCACACAACCCACTGGTTTTTAATATTTTCAGTATTAAAATAAGTATAGCTACTATATACGCTCTAATTATGTCGTTGGAACATCGTGAAACGTTATTCTGACCGTCTTCAATGATTAGAGTTATCCCCCTTAGAATATTAGACTATAGAACATTGTATAATAACAACTGATTATCCTGCCTTTATCGGAAATTAACTGCAATGGAATAGTATCTATCCTACAGACGTACAAATATATTTGGAGGTACACAGTGTACTACACAAGTGATGTATGCTATGTGTATGCACTTTTCATTTTTAACTTCAATAATTCACTCCAATACAACTTAATCTGTGATAGTATGTCTATAAACTGACTAGGTTTTGCGAATGGAAGGAGATAGTTTTTATGATAAACCGCCGCCTATTGTAATTCGAAATGGTAATTTAATATACTAGTAGTTTGCAGAAATTCCCAACCATGTAAACTTCACAAATAACTGCTGTGGTAACTGCAAATTCATCCTCGCACCCCAGGGGTACTTTATTCCATATACACTACAAGGTGCAAACTATACTTCACGCAAATTAAGTCGCACTAGTAAACATTAGTTTTGGCACAACTGTTACGCGATGGCTAATCAAATCAGTCAGTCGAGACGACTATCAAATTATGCTGACCAAAGTAATAACTGGTCACGTGAAGCCGTTCCAATAGAAGTTGAAACGTGATATATATAGACGATCTATCATGAGTGGTCATTTATTACTGAATATATTCAACGAGTTGGTCAAACTGATATTGTGCGAGGCTTTGCCGAGCTCAATATATGACCAACGAGTTTAATAAATTCAGTAATAAATCACCACGAATGTTAGATTCTATTTATCACATACATGTACTTAAGTAACTCTAGAAAAGACGTTCATTATTAATTTGTAAGAGTAAACAAAAACTGCTTACGATTTTACTGTTTCAATGTGCATTTTCACTGTAACGTCTTGCAAAACTAATGGGTAGTGACGTTACCGATATCCAACGTTGGATACGTAAAATATTCAATGAGCGTATCCAACTCCCAGGAGGCATATTATTTGATATAATTATGCATATACGTGCGGCGTGTAGGTGTATCCTATATAGTATACTAGTAGTATGCCACTATATCCTCCGTCACTACCCTTCACAGCATACATGTACACATGAACAACCTGGCAGGCATATTTACACCCACCCTCTGCCCACAGGGTGATCCGCTTGAAATGCTATTTACGCCGTCTATGATGACCCTGAATAGTACGAGCTGTCGTGGAGAGGGTGATTTACACCCTCATGACCCTGTCGGCACAATGGAATCTCTCCCCGTGTTTATAATTTGAAATCAACCAATCAAAACATGTGTTACGAAAGCGTCCCGGTTGTGTTTGAAGATGCTTGTGTATTCACATTGGGCCATTACTAGTATAAGGTAAAAACGTAGCACTACGTGTTAGATGTTGTGAGTGTCAAATTAGGCGGAGCCTCCAGTGTTAGTGCGAATTTGATTGAACGATCAGCACCGACAAAAAGGCTTTGATCTCAATGACGAACAGTGCCATAGATTATGGCCTGTGCGGGCAAGGGGACTATAGGAGCGTGTCGAGTTAGGTCACGTGGCTTAGGCAAGATGGGGCTCCCCATGACACGCACCTTTCACATGGCAAGGATTGAATGCTCCAGTCGATGATGTATACACGTCTCCTAGTCATGACAGTAAACAGCGGGGATTCAGCTAATAACCAGTAACCATCTTACTGTGATTGATCAGTCCGCCAGCCAGGGCTCCTCACCGATGGCAAACGTACTGTGTGTGAATTTGTGTTGACCGTGATTTAATGTGTGTGTGTGTGTGTGAGAGAGAGAGAGAGGGAGAGAGAGAGAGAGAGAGAGAGACAGAGAGATATATACACACACACACACACACACACACACACACACACACACACAGAGACATACATACAGACAGACAGACAGACAGAGTCATGGTTAGGGCCAAAGTGACAGGAGATATACATATATATAGAGGTGGAGGTGGAGGTGTGTCAGAGAGAGAGAGGGGGGGAGAGATGGGAGGGTGGGGAGAGATAGAGAACGTGGGGGTGGGGGATAGAGGAGAGAGGGGGAGGGATAGGTAGGAGATACATGAATATGAACTCTAAGAAATACATTAATCGGACATTGCTCGGATATTTAACGTGCACGATACCGTTCGGCTGCAGACAGTGGTCACAAATCATGCTTTGCTTCCTAATATTCCAATCCATCTTGATTTCCCAAAACCTCAAATCACGCCTACGCCTGGCTGGGTATAAACGATTATTACGTTTCATGCTCAGGGAAATAGACCATCCAATATATAACAACAAATTGTTATCAATGTTTTATTTCAGGTGACATCCCCATGCTGGTTCACAAAATGCAATAACATACATGGATAAGTAACCTTTGGAATCAAAAACATCATTCAACGTAATACAACATATATTAGGAAATATATTAGAATGGTAACGTTTTCATATATATTATATAAAGCACACATATCAACACGAGTCTTCTTTAATGTACATTAAACATAGTACTTATCCAATGACACGAGGGAGGGGTAGAATTATATTTCTCAGTACATACATTATAATGTCGAAAAGGTATAACAGTTATAGTACTGTTAATGTCTAATTACTGGTATACTGTGTGACATCATGTACTCATGACAGCACGATAGTAGAACAGTTTCTGTCAATGTCTAAATGATACTGTGTGACATCATGTACTAATGAGAGCACGATAGTAGAACAGTTTCTGTCAATGTCTAAATGATACTGTGTGACATAATGTACTAATGACAGCACGATAGTAGAATAGTTTCTGTCAATGTCTAAATAATACTATGTGACATCATATACTAATGACAGCACGATAGTAGAAAAGTTTCTGTCAATGTCTAAATGATAATGTGTGACATCATGTACTAATGACAGCACCATTAGTATGGTTGATGTGACCTCGCAGTATTAGTATGCCTCCTATCCTTAAAGCTGCTGCTACATGCATCTATATTAGCTGCAGTATTTATTAAAGACATACTATCGATTTTAAGTACATCCATTGCAAACGTCATGTTCGTTCAGCAAAGCTGTCTTAAACCCATCGTAAATATGTCGTAAATACTCTCTTGTGTTGAAATTACGAAAACAGTAAGGTGCCCCAATGACGTCATAAGGATTTCCCCGGAGTGTGTTATCCACATGTCATCAATTCTAAGTGGAATCCTAATATTGTATTAATAAGCTTGTGCCAACGTTTACTTCCGGTTATTGACAGTTGGCGCTGACTTCAGAGTTAGCAGGAGATGAATCCGGCTCCGGTTTTAAAACAACCTCGACGTGTTTGGAGAAATTGTTCCTACTTGCAGTCTGTTGGTTCTCGTTTTGTTCAACCATGTTGAACGACGACTTCGAAGTGAAGAAGTCGCTGGTGGAGAACCGATTGGAAGGTAGCCCGGCGTCCTTTCTCGTGACCTTCAGAGGATCGTAGCATCTGTCCTGAGCTCCCCTGTTCAGCTTCTTCTGCTGGTACAAACCGTACACCTTTGGAATGAAGAGACACATGAGGCACACGGTGCTGTTCACTATCAACGCTAGTGACATTATGATGACCTTGAAGTATACAAATGACGTGGTGAAGTAGGTGGGAACGAACGTTATCCACACTAACAAAGTCGTGTCCACGCAGAACGCAATGTACCGTGACTCGTTGTAGTTGTCCGGAAGACGCCTCGTTTTGAAGGCGTAGAACACGCATATTATTACCAGAACGAGGTTGAACGAAAGCGAGGACAGCAATCCGACCAATGGCATGTCACAATACAACTCCACGAATCGCTTCGTCCTCACCGGCATCTCCAGCGAGACTTGAGGGGGCGCCATGCTGGTGGAGACAGTCACCAGAATAATCTGAAAAGACAACGATATTATACAACTTGGATACATCATGAAATTAAGTCTTATTGGAATTTGGGACACACCTTCAGCGGAATGTCTGCGGCATAATTAATGAAATTGAGCATACTATCACAGGGCTATATTTTACTATACTTAACAATACTTTATTATTATTCGAAAGGCAGACCTTGCACAGTTTTACG
>JAULBO010121673.1:0-10345 GCA_032355325.1 Clypeosectus delectus | reverse complement strand
TGTGTGTGTGTGTGTGTGTGTGTGTGTGTGTGTGTGTGTGTGTGTGTGTGTGTGTGTGTGTGTGTGTCTGTCTGTGTTTGTGTGTGTGTTTGTGTGTATGTGCGTGTGTGTGTATGTGTTTTGTGTGTGTCTTGTTCTCTGTTGTGAGTGGTTACGTATTCTCATAATTATACACAGATGGAATCATCATGGCAGCTGTAAGCTCTCCAAACGTGATGGCTGCCTATAATAAATATAACCTTCGATTTGAAAAACGACCAGGAACATGCATGTCCCTTCAGTTATAAGATGAGGACCTCGGTCGAATACCCGCCGGAGTTGCACGAGCAATTCCCAATGTTCTCAAACCGAGTGACACCAGTGGAAAGGAAAAGCTGTTCGGCGCTCTTGTCAAGGAGATGCGAGGTTGTGTGGTCCCAACCTATAATCCGATTTCTGTGTCCCACTTTCGTGTTGATACACACAATTGATATATGTCTCGCGGATGACTTGTCCCGAGATACGGGCAAAGCCTAGGACCGTCGAGCACTATCGTTCAAGATTACCCGGAAAGCAAGGTCACCCGCACCAATGAAACTAACCATATTATAGGTGCGCAAATAACCAATATCACTGTCAGCGCTCTGTCATGTGTTGGTTTAGCACTGTGCTTCCTTCTGTCGTTATTTCCTTGTGGATTTGAAACATTTCAATCTCCAGGTGCATAAAGCAATTCATCATCTTGAAAGACATAGCGCCATATCTTAAATGCATACGATTGGATGCTTAAAGGTATAGACTTGACAATTCTATTAGCACGAAGCAGGTACTAATACGTTATTTATATATACTAATTGCGTGTCTATGCCAAGTAATATTTGTACAATAACTATAGTATTTTTATTTTAAATGTCCATGTCAACTAGTATGTCTAGTTTGTAAAAAAAACAAAAAAAAAACAGTAAAGGGACATGCGGTGCAACCCAGTGTATTAGAAGTAAACGTAAAATTACAATGTCAGTTGCGCCGATAGAAACTTAATATTTGGAAATAAGTTCTGAGATCAGTTAGTGCATTATCTTTAAGTGTGGATGGCGAGTGTCTAAATAAACATAGGCAAGTATCTCCACTAAGCTGTGACTGATCAATTAATTATGCATAAGGTATAAATCTACGTCTCGGCGACTACACCAGGTCGGAATAATGCCGCGTAACGCCGAGTCTCGTGGAGTGACAGTTACGAGCAGCCAGTTGTAATTTACGATAGTCCATTGACGAACCTCGGCATCACATGTTTATCAAATAGCACTGTCAGTGCGACGTTCGTCGGATTCCCTTTGATGTAGCGAGATGGCACATGTTAAAAATGTTGGCTAATTTGAATTACCGTGACCCCGGGGGTGGTTCTGTATGACAGATGACAGCTTCACTGATTAACCCTGAAGACAACAGGTAAAAACTCCGCGCATGTTCCTAACACTAACACAGTACTTACCTGAAACCGTGCACTTTGAAATTATTACGCATCAAATTTTAGATTAAGTTAGCTTAAACATTATACTATATTATAGTGTTTGACCAAACCACTGAACAGATGTGTTAATTGCGGCCTAATTTGTATTTATAGTAATGATGATGATGATGATAATAATAACAACAATGTGAATATTTATTTTGCGCCTTGAAAGCGTACTCAATGCGCTACATTATTATACCGCGTTAAATGGATTCTCGTTCTCTACTCCATGGGGAGTATATAGTTATGGTTTTATTACATAATTAATTAGAGAAAACAATGATGAGTGTTTGCGTATTTAGAAGATTACGTAAATATTTATAAATAAATCAATAAATTTCTCCACGATGGATATTGCAATAGCATTATAAGATTTACATTTCAAGAATGAAAATAATAATTAATTCAACGATAATTATAACTAAACATGCAACCGTAGTAAATTAATTCGTTGTAAATATCCTCATCTGTAAATATCCATATGTCTCAGACAGTCGGATGAAAGCTATACATAATCAACAAGTGGTTTCACCGGAGCAAGATCATCTTGATTCTATCCACAAAACCATTTAGGAAATTCAGAATAATTAATACCAATAAAATACCAATGCCGAAGCCTCATGTTCGATGGAGGTATTTAAACTTTACAAACTTCCAACACATTCATAATAGGGTAGATCCGGTCTACAAAACCACATATTTCCGTCGTGTTGAGAGACCATATGGTTCTAAAGTTGTTAGGGCTTTTTTTGGTCAGGAAACATTTCTTCCCGTCGTGGAGTAAACTGTGTTAAGAGACATCTGGAGAACATACGAGGCGAACTTGTTTTTTTTTCTTCTCAGGACATAGCTTTTACCCAATTTTGATTTACAACACCAGCCGGTATTCTTTTACGGGTCGTTTAGTGTAAAGCTAAATAAGCCAACACGTTGGCGATAATAAGATCGCACTCATTCAATGCCATATATACGTATGAATACCTGTCGCCGGTAAGATTGTCAATATCTAGACGGACGGGTATATAATATAATACTGGATATAAGAAAGGGCACGGCAGTATTTCAGAGGTGGTGCAGTCACGTACGTGTACGTGTATGTATAGTAAGACAGGATCAGAGGATGTGAAGATCGGATAGCTAGCGAGAGGCTAGACTATCAATAGTCTCGGAGGATGAAAGTAAATTATTTTTAATAAATTCTACTGATGGGTATGATATATTATGAAAGGAGCCTCTGAAAATCGTTAACCTGTTCCCCAGAAAACCTATACTTGCTTTTGTTCATGGGAGGGATTGGGAATAGGAGTACATGTATTTGGTTGAGAACAGGGTCTGTGAACAGACTAGCGAGAGGCGTACATATATGGTTTTAAAAGCTACAGGTTTTCTACGTACCTCCAAAGTTTTCCGAGCGTTTTGCTGAGTTCTGCATTATGAAGATGGGGATACTGGTCGGCTAATTTTCTCCTTGCTGCCTGCGCCCATACCATAAACGCATTCATGGGCCTTTTGATGTGAGGTTTCCGCTTCTCACCTCCATTGGATCTGGCCGGGGTTGACACAAGACTCCAGTCGTAACCTTTGAGAACCTGCGATACGGCTTCTTGGATGTTTTCTGAGAATTTCCTGTCGACTGCTGTCATACTCGCCAGCCTGTCCTTCATTTCCTCAGGGGTGGGGATCCCAGGTGGGTCTCCCTCAGATTTAACAGGTGGTGGTTCTCGCGGGTCGGACGACGCACAGTTTTCTGTATCGCTGCTCATGATCAGTTGGTGTGTGTGTGTGTATTATTGAGAATGTTTATGCTCCACCACTTTGTGTCCGTAATGTCGTCTGCTGTCTTCGAGTCCGGGTGATTGGTTCTCTGACGTGCGAATAGTGTGGTCGCGGGGACAGTTTGCTCTGATAATGAATTACGCTAGACGGTGTGTTGGGTTTGATAGTGCCTCGCTTCGCCCGGGGTACTGTTGACATATGTAAATGACCTAGCCTAGTCCCGCCCCCTTGTTCCCCTGAGAACCAACGGGATTGGCTATCTACTCAATGCGTATAGGATGCAGCGAATTTGTCAACTTGCCTCGGCCGGAAAGCAGAGGAAAGTCTTAATACTATTAATAGTGGTTTCTGGTTTTAATTGTGTGCTAGCTTGCCTACAATATGAAGTTAATAAGATAAAATAAACAGAGTTCGACAGAATCGTATGAACAATTCTCGAACTACCCCTCGAACCAAAAGGCATTCTATGCTATTCCTAAACAATAAAGTTACCGTAGTTAGATATAGTGCTGACTTGTTTTCATCTACAGTATAATTATTTCTAAGGTATACCATCGCTAAATTTAAAACACATGGGGTTTATATCCTAAGTATACCGCCTTTTAAAAGCAGTCTAAAGTCATGCATGGGTTGGTTTTTTAATATTTAATTATGGTGCTCAAAATGTACTGCGCACAATATAGTAACACTATTATATCCATTTCATAACGAAATATCATACTAGTAATACTTTTTGTCCTGCGTGTTAAAGATGGTAGGTCTTAAAGGCAGTATATATGTGCATACATTATGGACAGTAATCTTCCATTGATAAAATGTCCCCGTCGATCGATATCACGTGGTGTTTTGACCCGGCCCCATTTCATTCACAAGTTGCAAGCTCCACGTGATTTTCAAGGTCACAAGCTACTCGGGTGGGTATGGTACGTGGGCCCGGGTAAATAGCTCGAGCTAGCGGGACACCCGCCATTCATAAAGCCCGAACATAAACAGGTATATATGCCTGGGTACATTGTGAAAGTCTGCCGTCAGCTATAGGTCGGTAGAATACAAATGAAAATTTGTATTACTAGTATTATCGACGTGGTCAGTATGTGTATACACAGTTACACACTATAGCATACTGTGTTTACTGTCGGAGCGTGCATGTACTGTATTATGTGTATAGCATAATACAGAAAGTGAGTACATGAGTACTATCGACATTTTACAACGTCTATAATAAAAGCATTTGCTGGTGGACAACATTTAGAGAATCGCCAATAAAGCCAACGTTTCATTTTCTTTTAAAATGCCATTCATTCAGAATACTCTCTTTCTTTCTCTCTTTCTCTCTCTCTCTCTCTCTCTCTCTCTCTCTCTCTCTTACACACACACGCACACACACAATGTCTATGTTTGACAGTGTGTGTATGTGTGTATGTGTGTGTACTCTGAAAGAATGGCATAACTAGTATATATACCGATATATATTATATTATATTGTATCCCTCTCTCTCCTTTCTCTCTCTCTCTCACTCTCTCTCTCTGTATGTTTGTGTTTGTGTGTGTGTGTGTGTGTGTGTGTGTGTGTGTGTGTGTGTGTGTTCGTGTTTGTGTGTGTGTGTGTGTGTGTGTGTGTATGTTCACTCCTAATTAATACTAACCTATATGGTTATTACTATTTTCTGTGAGTGAAATTCACAGTATACATATATCTCTCTCTTTCTTTCTCTCTCTCTTTCTCTCTCTCTCTCACACCCACACACACACACACACACACACACACACACACACACACACACACACACACGCGCGCGCGCGCGCACACATACGTCATATATATCATAACATTCAGAATTCTTCTTGAATGTTCACCTTTCGTGCAGGTGGGTGTTTTAAGAACAATGTTCATGCCTGAATACTAGTTCTGATAAATACAACAACCAAGAGAAATATTTTACAAGATAAATATTATACGGTATAATAATTATTTTCTTTAATGGATCAAGCAATTGTCTTAACTTTTAAAACCGAAGTGACTGAAATATCTACTATAAATTTTATCATTTTAATATGTAATGACATGAAAAGCACAACATTCAATACACGAAATAGAAATTAGTAAATGACTTAGACTTTATGAATCAATTAAGAATGATAATGTCCATAATTATGAAAACTAAGCACTATTAATTGTACATACATGCACATGTATATATACTGTATTAAATATTCAAATACTATAATAACCTCAGATATAATTAAAGTCTCTAGTAATTGTGACTCTTGTTAGCCTTTGTCTCGTATTGCCACCGTGAAGGAAAAGCAACATGTTGCCGATATGCTCGTAGAAATATAATTACACCATTACCAGGAGCCATCAAAGGTACCATGTCCGATTCCATGTACAGATTCAATCGTCTATAATTAACCCGTCTTTAAACGTCTCCAATCTCAGGACGAATGCATAAACCTCAAGTGCGTCTATGCCTGTATAAACCCGTATCCCCTTTAGGCGAGCCCCTCGCAAATTAGACACTTTGTAGCGGCACTAGATTTGAAGACTTATATCTCCTTCAAGAGTTACTGCCAGAAATATCGGCCGTCAATTCTTCATCTGCTGGCACCAATGGCGCCGTGGACTTTCAGAACCTGCTAATTGTGAACTCCGAGCGGGTTTTCCTTATCTCTACAAAGACTATTGGGGTATACATATACTTTGCATGAAGTGGGGAGAGGGGGGATAATCATATGGCTGCAGTTCCTTCTCACAGGAAAGTTTATTGACTGATATTCTCAAGCAGTTTGGGGGTAAGGGTTGACGTTTCAAGATTCTATGTTCGAACCCTGGGGTAAGGCTGGCGATGTTTGATCTCTCTACTCGCCAACTGTTTCGCGTTAGAATAATGCTTTGATTCCAATGTGATTGTCCACTTACACACATCCCGTTTCGGGATGGAAGGGCTTGAGGATGTGTGTGTATGTGCGTGCGTGTGCGTGTGCGCGCTAGTGTGCATGCATATAATATGTGTCTGTGTCTTCGTTTTAACTCCGGTCATTGACATTGCATTCAAAAAAGTATTTACATACAACCAATTTGTGAAGGTTCCTTGGCCACCAACACAGATTAGATTTTAAAGACAAGAATAAACACGTCATGGGCTATTTTTATCGCTGTTTCCGCGCGTACACGAACCAATTGTTCAACCTGTAAAGAGTTAATAAACTTTAATTGGAAGAAACTGTTAACCAATCCCTCCTTTCCCCTTTACAACTTAAATGACTACTATAATTGACGACATCAAAGTGCGGGACACCTACCGTTGTGCACGCATGGTTAGCACGTAAAATGCGCACCTTGCACGGGCAACACGGCGCAGAGCTAGGTGTCCCCACCCACAGCGGACTACAACGATGCACTTGCAATCGGCGTCTTCAAAAGCTATCACCCGAGACGTGTCACACACGCGTAAATTGTCGGCTGTAATGGCCCGTTTAGCATAGTTCCTGTAGAAGAGAGAACCGTAACGTTTTCATCTGGCTCGGATTAAGCACTGAAGTTTTCCGTGACGGTGGACACGCATATCTAGACAATGAGAGTCCCGTTAACATGCAGACGTTAGTGTGGAGATGGGGGCTATAGCGCTCGCAGAATGGCTTCTTAGCAAATAAATAAATCGTGGAAATGATAGTAAACATACGTTTACGATTCTTGTTGAGTTTTAAATTGTATACATTAAATTTTCCATGCACCAATGTCGCGCAATGACGATATTTATGGCCATTTCTTTAAACGAAGTACAAGAAAACGCCCAATAGCTGGTTCTTCAGAAGTATGTAGAGGAGTTGGTTTGGGTTCATGAACGAGTAAATAAAGAATGAATTTTTACGAATAAAATTACAAACGCTCAAATTTGAATGAATGAACTTTTCCAACAGCATCAGATTCTACATAGATGCCAGCATAACATCGACTTCAACAGACTGACTGAAATCCAAAACGCGGTGTTAGTTTAACCTTCTCCATGCAGCAGACAACCGGAGATGCCTTATACCACAGTAACATCGGGATTACTCCAGAAGGAGAGTGTTAATCCGCTGTTATTTGTCAATATACCAGGGGCCCTATTCTCGAAACTTCTTAACTTAAGAATTTCTTAGTCAGAAAGGGTCTCTATAAAATTGTCATAAGCAGAAACCCAGTTAGGAACATTCTTAGTATTTACGAACTTCTTAGGGCTTAAGAAGTTTCGAGAATACGGCCCCAGGATCACAAGTCAATGCATGTAGACGATTGTATAATCTACAGACATACACGTATTCATAATGTACGATAGGTTTACAATACACATCTCTAGGTACCCGAGATATAGGAGAGACTATGTATATTCGTATGTCTGAGCATGACAGTGTATATTATTCACGGATTAGATCATAAGTCAGTCGACATCGAGATGCACACATTACGTTTTGGTTGCAACGAATACTAGTATACTATAAAATAAAATAAATAAAACAATAAAAAGTATATACTATGATAGCAAGTCGAGACACTGTTTATATTATGAAAGATCTTTTTAAATTGCATGATTTCGTTTTTAACTTTGCTTTTGGATGCATGTATACATTAGATATGTATCTCAATACACATTAATTAATGTATTTCATGCACATGCACATGAACACATGCAGTATATATATCGCCTGTATATTTTCAAGAAGATACATGCCACTGTTCTCGTATTACAATTACTCAATATATCGACTAATTAATTCTGTCACAGTGTGATTCAGTATTGTTACCACACCCCGGGGAATCCCGTGTGGGTGGGTGTTTGCGTGGGAGGGGGTGGGGGTTGGAAGATGGAAGGGTAAGCTGGTAACAGAAGAGGCGACAAGATTTCCCCGTGGCTGCATTGAGTAATATCACCTGGATTATAGGATAACGCGAAGGGTAATCGTATAGTCGAGAATCACTACTGGCGGTCAACAAATTGATTCTAATACTAGTACTCGTATGGCCCCGCTTTCTTGAAACAAAACTCAAATATTAAGTCTTCATGTGTAAAGAAAAAGAAAAATCAGTCATGATTTGAGTTTTGTTACGGTAAATCCGGGCACGAGGTTACTAAACATTTTTTAGCAAGATTCCATGCTCAACTCAAGGTTTTGTTAACAAATCTCCATATAATATCTGAGTCTGAGCATGAAAATGTACTCAAAAAATGTAATAACCTTGGGACCGGGGCTTAATCAATTCCATATGACTTATATTTGTTGATGGCCAATAATGCAAGAAGATGTGACACGATACCACCTACATGTATGTTCCACTCCAACATCTTTCAGTTTATTAATAGAACACATTACAAGATAGTTTTCTCTATGTAAGTTTATATAATTTATTCATATATTATTTTATTTACATTTTGACATTATTTATCACGGTTCCCAAATAACCAACTGAGATATAAAACTCTATATAAAAACGATAAGATATTTGTTCTCAAAGTAACAGCCGTTACTTTTCTATTTAGCCAAACAACAAGGATACCAGAGACATAATTACATGTACATACCCGCTAAAACGTTATTTCAAATTGAAATACCGGTAATCAGTATATGAACCTAATTGCGTTTACATTAGGTCATATCTGCAGTATGCTATATTACACTAGTGGTATATTTGTTAAACTAACATGTTGTACAACTACTATATTTACAAGGAAACACGACGACCGGTGGGTTTTTTTTATAGCAGTTATTTGCAACAGTAAACTGAGCAGCGGAGATACATACCTTGATTTGTTTTAAGCTAGCAGACGGAATAACAATATGTTATCACGATATATTATCAATATAAATGTAAAATGATAAATTATAAACATATCCCATGTAAATGCTCTTAGTGACGTGGCTAATTATATGAAATTATCCCACCCTGGCTGATCCATTTAAAACACCCGCAAGCTGTTTAATAAATCAATAACATTTGATATTTAAATATGCCAACGCTATTGGCATTCATCTCAGACGAGGATATCCGATCAGTTCAGAGATACTAGTACATGTATTTATAAGTGTCGGAGATTAGTGACGTTTTCTGTTCACTGACAAATACGATTACAGGTTCCGTGTTTAATAGATCTTATAATGAGATCTTGATTAATAGATTACAATACATACTTTACATTTTGTCTTTAAAGGCAAATACATTTTGAATAGTAAACTGGCATACACGTACCAATGTGGAATCGCGAGAAACTATCATGCATGTACCAATGTGGAATCGCGATGTACATTTTGTTGGACAACAATTTACTAGTATGATTTTCTCTCTCCATGAATTGCATTAAAAAGTATAGTTTATTCAGTTATATTTAAACTATCACTGAAATAGTAAGTATAGTAAATGTATGTTATTCAACTGTTGTCTAAGGCGTAATTCTGTTACGTGTCAATTTATTGAAATACATGTTTGGACAATAAAAGCAATGTGGAGTAAGACAGTTCCCTACATGACCCCCGTATTGAACGCATTATAATCTACACTTCATATCACTGTCACATAGCCTGATATAGGGCATCTCTGGTTGCCCACAGCATGGAGAAGGTTATATTTCGAAAATTTAAGATCATAGACCTTCACGTGAACATGCATGCGAAGCGCACAAACATACATGTACGTACAAACACACATGCACACACACACACACACACACACACACACACACACACTTCCATCTTCCACCCCCCACCCCCTCCCATCTCCATCCCAACCCTCACACGCGTGCTAGACCTTTGCTATACCCTTAGGTCAAGGGCCAGATATTGCTATCGTGGACGACCCCATCTCCCTCCAAGCAAGCACCCCTCAAACCTCGAAGCATTGCAGAATATAATTATAGGAACAGTTTAGAAACTTTTAAAAACGCATCTCGTTGACAGAGCAACAATTATGTACAAGTATTTGTAGGCTGTAAAACGATTGGGTAAAATTAATAAGCTATATTAAATTATACATGTGTGTGTGTGTGTGTGTGTGTGTGTGTGTGTGTGTGTGTGTGTGTGTGTGTGTGTGTGTGTGTGTGT
>JAULBO010121650.1:0-10348 GCA_032355325.1 Clypeosectus delectus | reverse complement strand
CATACACTGCATACAAGCCGCATATGAGCACGTTCTTGAAAGCGGCTTTAAGCCCCAATTAACAACAACAACAACCTGACAGTATGCCTTTAATCGTTCTACAGGAGTCCACAAAGCCAGTGCCCACGCTCGCCTCGTCGGAATATGGACATCACCTCTCGCTCCACGTCGACCATCCGGACAGACAGCACGTGAGGATCGGACACATCAACTCGGAGTTCTACCGCCGGAACACTGTCATGCAAAAAGGAGAGTGATCCCCCCTATGGCTGTGTGCATGTGCCTGTGTTGTCCGAGAAATATGAGAGCTAGAACACGCTGTGATGTATAAACTTACAATGTTATAAAACTTGCACGTATAGCATCCAACGATCTAATTAACTGTGTGACTGACAACAAGCTGTGATACTTTATATACAGTCAATGGTATATATTTTCAATAGGGAGTGTAAGTAGACACGAGATAGCCCGAGATTAATTTATTATCCGGTGACGTAAACCTCGTCGAAAAAATGCGTTACACATTGACTGACAGCTGACGACATGTTATTAATTGTGACATCACATAAAACATCATGATGCAGACACAATTATGGCAATCATTGCAAGCATCATTAGCAACCACGCTTTAATGTTCACATCCATGTCTACAGATATTATCGTGGTTTATTGGAATGTTTTTTTCATAGCTATAGTTCCATTTTCAAACCATGCAGCAACGATGTTCATGGCCGTAACTTTGATAATCAATTATCTAATACTATAGCTCCGATTAGGTGTCACCGGAAGCCTGTCAACGGAAATTATGCCAGACAAGACTTACACTCCCTATTGAATAAAAATACAAATGTTGGTTGCTTTCCTCAACATTCCAATAACATGATCTAAGGAAATTTCCTTCGGTGGCCATTGTCGAATTGGCTTTTCTTGAAAAGAATGTCACAATACAAAGTAAATATATCACCAATCCAAGATGATAAGCCGATGAGCCTGGTTTATTGTTAACTCTGTGAGTTCACTTGTTGTGGACTGGTTATCCGATTCACACACACTGTGCATAATTTATAGAAGTGTCCTAGTCAAACCGTTAACACGATTTTGTAAGACGTGGCTAATAGTAGAGTTAATGGAAAGTCATTGGACTAAACAGTAACATTGCCAGTACAAGACGGAAGTTGACGCACATGCTATGATCATCGATGCGACCCTAGGTGGGTCTGTTATACCGAAATCTGCCACGTCGGAAGGTGACCGGAAAAACACCTAACCAAACAATATAAACAGAAAACAGGTTTTCATTAGATCTTGGTGTTGGAATGTAGCAGAAACTAATTTACATTACAACCATTTAATTTTGACTGGATTGAATATTTTTTTTTAAATATTTTGAGTTATATGTAAATAATCAGTGTGAAATTTATATACATCTGTAAATTTAGAAATACTCTTAACTTTAAACATTTCGTATCATGTCTACGGTATCTACAACCGGATAAAATTTACAGTATAGATCTACATATTTGTGATTTATTAATATAATATACTATAGTTATGCTATTGCATTTCTCATGTTATACCGATATTCAATAAAACAGATGTTTAATATTTGTGTCCTCTCTTCACTTTGCTAACACACAGCAATCGACAGATCTTGTGTTTCCGTAACCTACCACAGCACTCGACTGTTTGGAAGACTGGCATGACAGAAATGTCGACATCAATCGACACATCTGAAATGTTTCCGCGACAATCCCTATATTTCTTATGTATATTAGATTTTATATGATCAAATGTGTTCCATTATTCTCGATTACCACGTGACTATTAAATGAATATGTAATTGAGAAGAGAATGATTGCATAAATATAATAAAGGAATGCAAGTCGAGGATCAGCTCCAGGGGAAATCCAAACGGGGAGGGGTTAGTTCCCTTAGCTTGAAACACAGCTGTTGATTGGTCACCGTCCAGTAGCGCGCCTCCGCTAATCAACAGCCTGTCCAGCTGCCCGTTTCACTAACATGGCGAACATGCTAACTTAAGTTTAGACTTTACAGGCTCAATTAAGTAATACTAAGATTGCTGAAATGAAAAATTGTAAGTTAGCGTGCTATGGTAATTTAGCGTGCTAACCACGTTAGTGAAACAGGCAGATGAAACTCCCACTAACAAGGACAGGGAGTAATATTAGTGACTAAGTCTGTGTACAGACCCTGTTCTCAACAAGTCTAGAGAAATGCTGGCGACAGAATGCAGCAGGAAATTTTTCACCCATTTGTGACGATGTCCATGTTGTTGTTTGGGGTGTTAAAGCTGCTTTCAAGAACATGCTCATAGCACGGTTTGCATGTACATGTAGACTAGTGTATGCATGTGTGTATGTGCATACGACTGCTTGTGCTAGTCTGGGTATTTAGTATTTCACTAGTTTTTATAGTGCGAGTTCACTGGAATATCAGGCAGCAGTTTGACACATTATACCGATTCCGAACCGACCAGTCCTTGCTTTACCCTTTTAATGCCGAATGCCAAGCAGGGGAACAATAAGTACCATCTTTTAACGTCTTTTCGTAAGACGCAGCCAGGGATTTGAACCCATGACCTTTGGGTCGACGCTCTAAACACTATGCCACATTGGCAGTTTCAATGTTAAGTGGGAATGTAAAAAGATAGTCTAATTCTCCAAATATATTTTGCAGTATTACAAAGGTCTTGTAGAACAGCAAATAGAACAATACAAGTGCAATTATATGTTTAATCCTTTCAGAATTATTGACAGCAAATAGAACCTCAATTTTTCAAGATAACATGAACATTTATTGACTAGGACACAACATTGTTTCTTTCGGATATCCTACACAAAAACAGATGGATACAAGAGCATGGTAATAAATAATTAAATTGTTTTGAAAAAGTAAAATAATTCTAACTATGATGTACACAATATGGTTTTATCACCACTGATAAATATTGTCAACTACTGTTGGCTACAGTTAATATCCTTCAATATCTTTTTTAAATACATTTCTTTAAGTATCCAAAATATAATTGCTGTCTTGCCATTTGTGAATTTTATATTTCTTTATATTTCTTTAAGTCAACTATTCTTGAGATCTATGTGAATGCATACAATTGTCTACTAGCCATGTTTGGTGTTTCGTACCTGCAAAACAACAAATGTTAAAAGTGTTATGTTTTCCCTAAAAAAAAAAAAAAAATCAGAATTATTATTATAGTTACAATTTTGATACTCAAATTAAAATAGTGTTTTAAATTGCCATATTTGGCATATGCTGCTTCAACTATCTCCCTGCTAGATTAATCACGATCACTGTCGTATAGGGCATCTCTGGTTGCCGTCAGCAGGGAGGAGGTTAAATATACGGTATGCGTCCTCTGCACATGTTTTAAGACTCATCGATGATCTATAACAAGATACTAGTACTTTGGATACAAAATTCAACTCAACTTGTCAAAATAAACTGATGAATATTTTAATTGGATTATCCAGTTTAGGGAAGGAAATATGGTAATTTGACAATTCTCAATTTAACCCAAGACCCCATTTAACCCTCTTCCTGCTGTTGTACATGGCATCTGTGGTTGCCTTAAGCAGTGAGAAGGTTAAAAAGCGGTGGTTGACTTTTAGGACAATTACTAGACCCTGTATTGCTGTCACAAGTTCACAAATAAAGCACTACCATTCCGTTATTACACTTCCATCCGTGGTCCTAAAATACTGTAAATGATCAAATGTTAGCTTCATTAAAATTTAGCAACCTGTGGATTATTGACCTAGTAGCGTTATAAAATGTTAACGGGAGCATTGCCTACAGATGTTAAGTGTAAATCTACAGAATACTATTTTAATAGAGCGGTTCAACATTGTGAAACATTATTATTTACTGCACTTTGTGCAGATTGGCTATGCCAGTTAGTCGCACAGGGCAATACCACTTGCAATATGGCAATATCATATGCAACAGGACAATACCATCTGTAACAGAGCAATACCATCTGCAACAGAGCAATACCATCTGCAACAGAGCAATACCATCTGCAACAGCGCAATACCATCAGAGATCTGCAACAGGGCAATACCATCTGCAACAGGGCAATACCATCTGCAACAGCACAATACCATCTGCAACAGGCAATACCATCTGCAACAGGGCAATACCATCTGCAACAGGGCAATACCATCTGCAACAGCACAATACCATCTGCAACAGCACAATACCATCTGCAACAGGGCAGTACCATCTGCAACAGGGCAGTACCATCTGCAACAGCACAATACCATCTGCAACAGCACAATACCATCTGCAACAGCGCAATACCATCTGCAACAGGGCAGTACCATCTGCAACAGGGCAGCAGCATTCCGAGGTATATTTGGCTTCTTGCCGCTAATGAACTGACCCTGCCAGAATCAAAATTCATAAATTTGACCAATTACTTGTCAGTTACATTTTGCCGATGCTAGATCTAGCAGAAAAGATGTAAGAAAAAAACCAGTAAGAATTATTATTACCAAGATTTCGTCTTTTGAAAAGAATAACAATTTCGGTAAATTAATTAAAAGTTTTATGGATATGTAGAAATGTTATATCTTTAAATAGCAAGTAGTGTATTTGAACAATTCTATTTTGTACAACACTTTTAACAGAAACTACCATAAGCTGCAAGAATATGTAAACTTGTGTTAAACTGATTAAATGCACATGGTTGTTGCTATCAGTATTTGCCAATATTAACATTTATATTCAGATCTGTATACTACTAGTATTTGACCAGTCGTCGTAAGTGCACGTTCTTCTCAATATGACCTCAGACTAAGGACCCACTTCTTGAACGACAATTCCAGCATGGAGGTACGTCGATACACCCCAAAATGGCAGTACATCAATACACCCCAAAATGGAAGTACATCGATACACCCCAGAATGGAGGTATGTCGATACACCCCAAAATGGCAGTACATCAATACACCCCAGAGCGGTAGTCCATGAATACATACCAGAATGGAGGTACATGGTACTACATATAATAATATATACATATAAATATAGATGCACTTGGACCACATTATTTCAACAATACTGTCTACTGTATAGGCTTACAGTTACACATCTAACTACTAGTATACCACCATGTATACAATGAAAAGACTTAAAATAAGTACGGCCATGACTTTACGAGCGCAGTCAGACTCAAAAAGGCCCAACACTGAAAGGTGTCGCCAAATTTGTAAATTACTATGCCGTGATTCATGAACCCAACACTCGTGAACCCGTCTCATGAGCCCCAAACTCACAAACACAAGATTCATGAACTCATGACTCATAACCACAAGATTCGTGAACTCATGACTCATAAACACAAGATTCATGAACTCATGAATACCAAAGTTGTCTGAAGTGCATCTTACTGTGATGGCAGCTGATATCAGCCAGCCGATATTTCCAACGGAGTTCCCTTCGAAATAGAACTGTACCAACAATATGACCCCAGAGGTAACTCCAGCATAACGTGGATCTTTAACCTTCTCCCCGCAGAAGTCAACTGCAGATGCCCTGCCAAAGATCAGTGGTCGATCCATCAGCGCGAGAAGAGGAGCATACTGTAAATCATGAAATTAATGCGAACATAATATTAATGCGAAAAATGCTATGTACATGCATTTAATTGATGCCTATTTACTGTTGAACCAACATGAATCGGTCGCATTTAATTTATGTGACGTTTCTGTCTAAAATCTAGGTGTCGTATTAAATCATAGTCACAGTGATATCATGATTTACAGTATTCAGATACTTGAACACAGCTCAGATGTTTCCTCAAAATGTGTTCACGAGTAAATGCAGTATTTCGTCTTCTAATGGCCAACATCTGCTATTATATAACGAATATTGAAGATGACATTCATTGTCTATCAGCAATACCTTTCATTCGATTGTCCTAGAAAAATAGAAATTTCAATCTACTCAGCATGGTGAAAAAGAAATGTGAAAAACAAAATTGTTCATTGTTTACTGGTTGTTTTCTAATCACCATGATGTTGACTGAAAAATTATAATATTCCAAACTTACATACATGGTATGTGTGAGATACACAGCGAAATAAATCTTTTCAAGTGCATAAATATAAATACAAATATTATGTCCAACTGAAATGCAAAGTGAATTTTCAATAAATTTCTATTAAAAAAAAGGAATAATATTGCAATTGCAAAGTTGACCTTTCAATTGATTTCAGCTCGAGGAAATGAACAATGTAAAATGAATACATATTGTATATTTAAAGTGATAATTGTGACAAGACTAATTTAGCCCAACATTTCCATTCGAATGTCCTATCGCTCATTAACCCTCTACATCACAGATCAGATCTCCAGTGGGTTAAAAGTCAGTACCAAGTAACATGCCTGCCAAGCTAAAAAATATTAATGTCATTTTTTGTCAGTGCTTTCCGTGTCACCACTGTCATCATTATCTTTGTCATCCGTCTTGTCACGACTGGCAACCTTCTTATCGCCATCATCACTTCCTTTGTCACCAGCGTCATCTGTCTTGTCACCACTGGCAACTTCCTTATCGCTATTTCCTTTGTCACCTGTCTCATCACCACTGGCAACCTTCTTATTGCCATCGTCACGTCCTTTGTCAATATCTTTCTTAACACCATCCTTTCCAGCACTGTCATCAACTCGGTCTTGTTTACTATCACTCTCCTTGGATTTCTCCTCGTCCTTTTCATCAGATGTCGAAGCAGCTCCCTTCTCGACATCGCCCCCAGTCTTGGCACTGCTGCTTTCCTCGCCTTTCTTCACATGGTCGTCGCTTTTATTTTTTTCGTCGTCCTTTTTCACCTCCTCATCGGAATCGTCGATCAAAAGCACAACGTCGGGTTCCCTAGGGCCCCTCCTCAACGGCCCTTTCCTCCTGGTCGCCGTAGGAAGGGGTTTCTGGGCGTCGCCGTCGGCCGACTCCACCTTCCTCTGTTTGGTGCAGGGTTCGTCGTCGTCCGACAGCTCGATGGGGTCGACAGCAGCCTGTTGGTACCTCCTGCGTGGGCCAGGTCTCCGGCGAAACTTGGCCACGGTAGATTTGTCGAGCCTGTTCACGCGCACAGACAGCTTGCGGAGGTGCTTGTCGCGGATGTGCTTCACGTGGTACGCCGGGTGGAATCCCTTCTCTCCGCACAGCTCGCAGTTCCGCAGACCCGAGGGAGACTCCAGACACGTGTGCTTCAACAGCGACTCCTTGTCGGCCACCACCATGCCGCACTTCATGCAGGTGTGGTGGACGCGCATGCAGTGTCTCGTCAGGTCGACGTTGCGGCCGAAGTTCAAGTTGCACAGCACGCACACACTGCCCTTCACCAAGTTGTCCTTGCGGCCCTTCGGGGACTTTGGCGTCGCCCCCGCCAACTGTTTCTTGGCCTGGTTCGCGGCGGATGGCGACGGCTGCCCCCCCGACTTGACCACCACGCCGTGCACGGAAGCCATGTGGCCCTCCACCAAGACCTTCGAGTGGAACTTGGTCCCGCAGAATATGCACTTGCAGTCGCGGAGGAAGTTGACGAAGGCCTTGTTGTGGACGATCTTCATGTGCATGAGGATGTTGGGCACGCGGTGCAGGCACACGATGCACTTGCCCGCGACCCCGCCCGACGCGTCCTCCTTGTGGACGTCCAGGTGCTTCTGCAGTCCCTGCGCCGTCCAGAACCTCGCGAAGCACGTGGCGCAGTACAGCGGCGGGTGCACTCGGTCGAACACGCCGTGCGGCATGTCGATGCGGTGGGCGTAGAAGAAGTGGATCCGCAGCGCCGTGCGGTCCTTGACGTAGCCGCCGCAAATCTCGCAGACCTCGAATCCAGAGTTGGGCTTCGTCTGAGGAACGCCGGACTTGTTGTCGAGCACGCGGTTGTTCATGCTGATGATGCTGTTGATCTTGTTGGAGACGGTGTTGGTGGCCGTGGGCCTCACGTACGTCAGGTTGCCGGTCTTCTGACCGACCAGGGGAAGCTTGTTGTGGAACATGTTGACGTTGGGAAAGCCCATCCTGCCTTGGTACTGCATCCGAGGCGTGTTCTGAACCTTCTTGTTGAGCGAGGCCAGAAGGTGGGGGTTCCGGTTCGACTGGTTCGCGTGAACTGGGAACCTGCCCATCAGAGACTTGTTGGCGATGACACCCGCGTTCTGCTTCGGCATGATGTTCGGGCGGGCCTGCTGTTTCACCATGCTCATCAGGACTGGGTTCTTGTAAAAGATCTTCTCAAGGCAGTAGTTGATCTCGGGTCCCGGCAACCAGGATGGATGGAGGTTCAGGCTCAGTTTGAATGTCTTTGCGCAGCGCATCCGGTGCTGGGTGAGCTTGGTTTTCACATTGGTTTCGTACGGACACAGACTGCACTCCCAGAAAGGCGGCTTTTCTACGAACTTTCCCGATGACTTGTGTTCAACTTCCATGTGAAAGACAAACACAGAGCTGGTCCGAGTGTCAAAATCGCAGTAAGCACAGTTCATGTCGTACTCGTCAATGTGGGGGAACTGCTTGTGCCAGTGCATCACATTGTCGGACTCCGTCTTGAATCCACACGTGCACTTCTTCTTCAAGTGTATCATCACTGGTCCGACTTTGTCCTTCAGCTCTCCGTGAACGGTTTTCAACTTCTCAAAGTCTTTCTTTTCTTTATCCGAGAGCTTACCCTGGTTTCCTCTCCTGCTCTGAATTCTCACCAGGTCGGAATACACGGACTCCTTCACCAAGTCCTGACCAAAGTCCCGCAGCACTCGGGCCATCGGGCCCAATTCGGAATCCGGTTTCAGCTTGAAGCTCTTTGGCCGGTTGTACATGCCTTGCTTCATTTCCCATTTGACAAGCTCCATCATCTCGAAACTGTCGGCGGGCGACTTCATCTCCAGGATCTGATTCTTCGAGGAGGTCACGTTTGTAACGGCAATCCTGTTGCCTGCCTTGTTTACAAACGGCATCCTGGCTTTGAATGTCTTCCCCCCTTGGGCGAAAGTGGCCACGCCTCCTGCATTAACCCCAGCCTGAAGCGGAGGATACAGAACTGCAGCTCCAAGAGTAACGCCCTGGGTGGTGAAGATGGAACTCTGGTTGGGCGATATAATGACAGACTGGCCTCCCTGGGTGATGAGTTTGTTGTGCATAGTCGGGATAACCATCCTCACAGTGCCCGGCTGGTTGGGTAGGATGCACAGAGATTGGCCGACGCTGTACGTGACTGCGACCGGAGCAACGGACGTCGCCACCACCACAGACTTCTCCGTCTTCCGCAATTTCGGCTTCTTCTGAATGACTATCTCTTCGTGAACTTCGTCATCCGAGGATATAACGTTGTCTTCCAACGATTTTCTTTTACGAGAATTCTCAGGCACTTTATCAATCGCAGACACATTTTTAGAGTCTTTGGTTTCATGAACTTCGTCTGAAATCGTCTCTGGTTTTTCTTTTTTATCTTTCTTACCCGCAGATTCATCCATCTCCTTCTCACTGTTCTCTTCTACACCCTTACCATCTTCACCCACATCAGCATCAGTTTTCATGCTCACGTCGGCCTCGTCAGATTTTAACTTCTGGTCACAATGGTCCTTATCAGAATTATTTTCTTCTGAACATTGTTCTTTTACAGATTTCGTTTCTTCTGAACACGGCCTCATTTCTGAACCCGAGTTCTTTTCAGATTTCTTTTCTTCTGAACACGAGTCCTTTTCTTCTGAACGCATACCCGTTACCTCTTTGACATCCTTGACTATTGGCTTTTCACTTGTGTCCATGTCCTCCTTTGAACCAGACATGTCGCCATCCGAGTCATCGTCGCCACCGTCGCCATTAACAAGTCCATTCATCTTCTCTCCGAGTCCTTCCACCTCAACGTGCTTCGACATGGCGTCACTGAAAGCTTTCTTATCACATCTGTCGACACCGTCTGCTCCGGTCACCTCCATGTCCTGAGAATTACTCGAGCTGCAGTCACCCCCAGCTTTGATGTCGGCTGCCGGAACGTCCACGTCGCCATTCAACAGCTGCTCTTCTTGCAGTTCGCTGCCGTCGTGGTCACCATCCATTCTGAAACGGCAACAGCATCATGAGAACTTGGAAAACAAACAAACAAACAAATTGTTGCTGTTGTTGATTGGTGATTAAAGCTGCTTTCAAGAATGTGCTTGTATCACGGCTTGAATGTAGTGTATGCATGTGTGTCTGTCAGTGTTCGAAATTAGTGCTGGAAACTTACTGGCCAGGGGCCTGTTGCACGACGCTCTTGTAGGCTACAATAGTTGTAGGGCCTACCCTTTGCTATTGTAGCGGGAGCCC
>JAULBO010121595.1:0-10353 GCA_032355325.1 Clypeosectus delectus | reverse complement strand
GGGGGGGCGATAGTGAGGGGGATGGGGAGAGAGAGGGATGAGATAAATATGAGGGAGGGACAGAAGAGAGAGAGCGAGAGAGAGAGAGAGAGAGAGAGGGAGGCGATAGTGAGGGTGATAGGGATGGGGAGAGAGAGGAGACAGATAGTGAGAGGGATGAGGGAGATAGAGATGATAATGAAATATGAGGGGGAGAAAGAGAGAGAGAGAGAATGTACTATTGGGGAGGGTATGTTTGTTTATGGTTCTGTCGGTTGTACTGATGATGATGATGATGATGATGATGATGATGATGATGATGATGAGGGGGCAGGGGAAAAGGGGGAGGGAGAGAGATAGAATAAAACTGATATAACAGATTTCACTGAATATCCGGCTTGTAGTTCTTGGTGCGGTTGTTGGATATGTAGCTGCACCATCCATTAGGGACGCCCCGTACAGGAACTAGACATTGGTAGCTTACACGCTTCCTTTATGTGTGTCGTGTTTGGTGGACATATAAAACTGTACTAAAAATAAACTTATTTTTAATTTTGCATTTACAAAATGAGACATTTTCGTTGCTTTTGTCAAGATTCGTTTTTGGCAGCATTAATATCGATTCCCTCTGTATGCTGTATTAATTACTGTTTCTGTTGAAGGACATTGAGTATCAATTCCGCAAACAGCTACAATATTCTTATCCTCACGACAAAAATTAAATGATAGAATTTCTGAGTGCGTGTAATTATAGTTTTTAATACTCGATAAATGTCCATTTTGTTGCTGGAGGGGACGTGATTATAACTAGACAACTATCAGCTGTAATACTTGTTTCTTTTTGGTTCAAGCGTCGGCATATTTAAACAGAAGACGAGGCCTGTTAAAGGATCTGTCACACTAGAAAATTGTCTTCATAAAATTCTTTCATATTACCCAGATGAATCTTGAAGCCTAAGTGGGTGTCGCGCAGTATTTCAATTATGAAATATGCCTGTGATGTTACTCGATGCGTGATACCTCTCAAAATATTAGGATTACGTTATGAGCTGTGAATTGAATCGGACCCTGCAGGGAAAAGACCATTAGGAAAGGATTACCATCCAATGACATACTATTTCCCCGAGCACCGTTAAGACATTTCTCAATATTCTACTTGTAATTAGGATATAATTCTCATATCGTAATTTCTTCATCATATTGCGGATAATATGGTAGTTTGCGTGCCATTTCATGATGAAGCCTCCATGAGCAAATAATTCAAAGTCCTTTTCAATACGACGTGCAATCGTATCGGAATATGTGCTGCGGATGAAAATTGGTTATTGGGAGAAGGGCGGAATACCCTCTTCATGCTTTTGTTGTAATCCAAGAAAATGAGCCCTGCTTATAGCGGTAATAACCGTAGTCAGACATTGTCACGTGCGCAGGAAGTGCAAATAGTACGCCGATATCCCGGCCTAAACACACGAGTCGGGAACAGTCGTTCCGAATTTATTCCTCGAATTACACGTTAAGAGATTTTCAAATATTCTTGCAGACTTTCCAAACTTTTTAATTCGTTCGTCGATATATTCGTCTGCGTTGCACGGAGGGAAACTGTTGGTTTGTTTGCTTAACCCCACACCAAGCAATTTGTGATTTAATGTACCTCTTACTACTCTCATTATTAACTTATTCCTCCGGTTGAATATGGAGTCGGTGATTAGTGGCAATGGCATGTCTTAATGCACTTTGACCATATAAAAATTTATGGGAAATCAGGCCTCTGTCATCAACACATATAAGCTTGCATGATGAAGGATCGTAAGGCCCAGCACTAACTTATAATAGTCCTGTATGAACTGTTTATTAAGGGTTCGTCCTGCGTTATTTCCTGTTTCCAGAGAAAGGAGACATTTCCTAAGAAGGTCAGGAGGTCTATTCGATGTTTGTCCAGTGTTATGAATCTGAGCAGGAAATAATTACAGTCGTATCAGTCTCCGAAGCCACTACGCGCTCCTCTCACTGGCTGAATCACATATTGACAGTAATGTGGTAAACAGTATTTTATTTCAGTGGATCAGACGGATAGCAAAATCTGCAAATGAAATGCTTTTCTAGTTGATAAAAGATGAATAATTGTTCCATTTGCAGGGATAATAGAGGAAGAGGCTCGCGGTAATTAGACATATGAAACATTAGGGGGAAAATGGCTGATTTTGTGATTGGCCTCATAAATCGGGGTTTTGATGATTGATCGGAAGTTAATCTTGTGGGAAGGCAGAATGGGTATGTAGATGGTCTATGGAGACCTCCCTGCCCCAACGGCTGACATTTATGATAAATGGCGACCCTAGTTATTCCACGGTCCTGGGTAATTACATCTTATGCTTATGTTGCGATGGTGTCAGCGATGAAGTGATGGAGTAGCATACCCATCAGCAGGCGTGTGTAGAACTCGCTCGGGGAAAATGTTTCCTTCTGCTCAGTCGTCTGCCTCACTGAATTCACAACTGTCGTTTGCAGAAGGTGCCAATTCACATCCGTATCGCTTTGCGTTGACCGGTCAACTTTAAATGGACGGCTAAAATAATAAAAATACAACGAATTTGATGACTGAATTTTTCAGATCATAAATGCACAAATGTCATATTTTATTGAACACCAATATTTAAATTTTAAGTTCAAGAATGTGTATTGTAAATCATGAAATGTTAGCGTCATTAAAATTTAGCGATCTGTGGATTATCGACCTATTAGCATCATAAAATGTTAACGGGAATGTAACAGCTTCGGAATTCTACTCTAGTACTCTTTAAAGAATATTAGCCAAAGAGCAACTAGTTAAATTCGTTAAAGTTTTATGCTCGCCCACATTTTATGAATTACAGTGTATATATATATATTATATAGCCTACAAGCTTAAATGTGTGAATTCAGGTCTGATCATTGTTTATATACCGTAGACTATATTTACAAATTGAGCAAATTCATCCAAAATGGTTGCCTGAATATTCCATAATTCAATTTCTATGGGAATAATATCTGCATGATGATTGTCATCCTCTTTTAACAGGTAAACTTTCTGTGATGATAGCCTCCATCCATTAATGGCAACATCGAATCTTAAAACATGACATGTCACATATCCTGTGACTCTATTTACCATAACAAAAAAGATTGAAACTTTAGATAATAATACATATAAATGTATTTTCATCAAATGTGCAATATATCCCAAATTCTATATGAATTTCATCTACTTTCTTGTCACTGTATACTATCTCGGAATCTTCAAAATCCACCTTCTTCGTTGACCCTTGCATCTGGTCGTCAGTCAACGGGATCCTCAAATTCTTTACGGAATTGTGTGGAGATCCCCACTCACTCTTGTTCCATGGGGAAGTAACTCTGACACCTATCATTATTGCTGCTTCTGGGAGAGCTCTTAAAGCTGCACTGACTAAGTGGAGCCTCCCACCTGATAAAGCGTTGACACCCGGATACATTTTCTACATGTTGTTTGGCATGCTTGTCATGAGGGTTTAACCGGAGTACTAGTATTCCATGTCATGTTTTCATACATAATGCTTGTATCCGGATAACTTGAGCATGTCAAGGTCGTCTGTTTACACACATTCCACACTGTCATATTATGTGGAGGTTTAGTAAACTGACCGGTGAGGGTGTGTTATAGTTTACGGTTGCTTTGTCATCTTCTTGAAGACTTGTTATTGTCATGTCTTGGAGAGGGTGTCTGGGGATATCAGAACATGGTCTGGACATCAGTTTGGAAATATTTTAACCTTTAATTAGCCAAACAAAAAAACCCACATAAAACTATTTTTTAAGATATATTATTATGAAAATGTATAGAGATTTATAATTACCCGAGTGTCTTTAGATATCGTCCATATCCTGAGTTTCGGGATAAGAATAGTGCTAATATCTAAAGACATGAGGGTAATAATCTCTTTATCATGCAATGTCAAACTTAATCAACGATAATGAAATTAAGTGTTTATTGTGGATGAAGAGCGGCAAAATTAAATAAATTGAGCACAGCTGTTTGTCAAAATTCAACGTCACCTTTGTGACGCCACATATGATATGTGTCATGTGTGACGCCACCTCTGAAGAGGCCAGTTACGCAGAGGAGAGCCAAGACAATCATTAGCAACCCCCAATGGCTAAACTATGACTGATATCGAACATATCTGTAGGCGTTATTATGCTGAGATCTTGACTAATTGCATGATACAATTTAATTACGTATCTGGACATTATTTTTATATATACCGGTAGTTTTTTTTCTGGTTTTTTTCTATTGTACCAAAATTGTGACTTTATTACTGTAAATATTAAAATGTTAGCGTCATTAAACTTTAGCGACCTGTAGAATATTGACCTATTAGCGTCATAAAATGTTAACAGGAATATGGCCTACATATGTACATCTATGGAATCCTAGTCACTATGTAAAAAATATTAGCGAATTAAATGTTAACGTCAAAGATAAACTAGTTAAATTCGTTAAAGTTTTATACTAGCTAACATTTTATGATTTACAATACCTACAGTCAACTCCAACTGTGTCGAACCTTGTGGGACCGATGTATAATATCGACACATCGTGACTATCGAGACAAGAGAGTAGAGATGAATATAGAAGGACGTGTCGGGACTGAGCACTTGGTTCGAATAAGCCTGAGTATCAATACAAACAGAGTTCGACACAGTGGGAGTTGACTGTATATATATATATATATATATATGAAACTCTCTAATTGTATTCATTCAGTTGTTACTTAGTAAGTTATCGTTGAGTGATGATATTTCGGATTATCACGCGAGGCTACTTGTAGGTACCATTAACCTACTGAGCGACATAGACTTTGTCAACTACTAGAATGTGTGACACCTGCTTGGGAGTAGTATAGGAGGTGGCACGTTTCAGGACAGCTGGATCCTGTACAGGAAGAATCGATAAAATTATACTGTTTTGAGATGGACATGTTTCCAATTGGAATGATTTTCTAAAGATTAAAGGTATACAGTACCGGTAAATGAAATGATGAGTCAGTGGCCATAATGTTTTGCTTTTAGAATATGATGTTCATAAATTCAAATATTACTACCATATAAAAGGACAATAAATAGTTATCTGATGTTTCATTTGATACCATAATACTGGGTTTCGGATACCTTGAAATATTCAGTGAGTCATTATTGAGTTTGATGTTGCTGTGAGAATTTTTAACCCATTTGAAATGGGAAATCTTTGTGAGTGAAATGTAGATTAATATGGAGCATCTATGACATATATTTCCTATTGCCAACCAAGTTCATTGGTGGAATCAACATTCAGTTTTAAACGAAAGTTAAGAGTAGATGTGTATATGCAAACAAACATCTGAGAGACCCATTTGTTTACATTTATAAAGCCAAAAAAAACCCTACATATACAAAATTAAATTAAAATGTCATTTTCTTTTACAAGGACAAGCAATGGGATATTGTCCATTGTGTACATACAAGTGGGTTAACATTCTACCTGCCCGGTCATTTGTCTGTCAAACATCCTTCCTAAGGAAAAAATCTACTGCGCTATTTCCTGTTCTAGCTTTTTTCGGCGGCCGACATCTTCATTAATATTCCATTTAATAGAAAGTTCAAACAATGAACATTTTTCAGGAAATCAAACTCCTTGGACAAAAAGAATCCCGAGAGGGTTCGAAGCATCCCAAGCAGTATAACGATGATCAGATTTTGTCCATGGTCTAGATCCTCGTCCGACAGTGATTGACGGGATATATACTTGTCCGTCCTCGCAGGTGAGATTGACAATGATATCGTCTCTGTGTAATGGCCTTATTAATAAATGCCACTTGCATCAAAAAAGCGATGTAAATGCCAGATAAGCGAGACTTCAATGGAATTAATCCGCGAATGGTCCCAGGGAGCATGCATTGTTTTCATACGGATTTGTCAATTTGTATCGGGTCATTAGGCTTGTAAATATGGTGCTTTTTGCGACGTGCTTCTCAAGACTACTTACGTGGAGACGATTTAAGGAAGACGGCCTCCAAGAAGGACTGGGTTTTGTCCCAAATGTGTCGTTTGCGTCGAGTATATCGTTTTATTTCAGAATGGAGATTGATGAGAGATTGACATAAAGTTAATGTCGTCTATACAAGGGTTGGTATCTGTTGGATGAAGATGTCAGTAAATGTTCCCCAAAGTCCTATCACTTTATTCAAGATACTAATATAAAAAGAAATGTTCACCTTTAAAAATTGAATGTTCCATTTATAAATTAAGTTTTTCCCCAATAGCTTTTCTGGTATTAAATGTTGATTATTGTGTGTTAATTATTGTGATATTCTCGGTGTACCTATCCCCTCACACCTACAACTACATACACATACACACACACACGTGCGCACACATGCACACACACACACACACACACACACGCACACACTACACACACTACACACACACACACACACAAAACATGCACTCACGCACACACCCATATGCACACACACACACACACACACACACACACACACACACTCTCACATAAAGATTTACACACATATAGGGATAAAGTGCAAAAGAGACATTATGAGTGTTGCATTATCCATTTTCCGTGTGACTGCTCCAAAGTTATCAAATTCTTCAATTTCGTTGATGTAAATTTAGATGGAACGAAGCCAAAATCAATATTGAATGTCTCGAACATATCATGTTAAACTTGTGCAAAAAAAAAGGCTTTTCTAAAGACGTATTACGGAACGAGGTCATTTATAGCGCTGGCATCTGACCATCCATATCGGGGCAGTTTTATCGCGACATGTTTATAAAGTTTCAATATTCAAACTCATGCCACTGGAAGCAAATTACTAAATTATTTGTGTGCGCCAAGATTGCGTTAAGAAGGGCCGCGACATTTCCAATTTCTGAGCACATGCTGTAAGCAATATCAAGCGGGGTTATAACACTGTCAATTGTGTTCCAACTGCCCCCCGTTGCCATAGTTATTGATTTCGCGTCACCCGAGCTGTCATTCTTAAGAATTCCCTAATATTCAAGACCAGAAAATTTCATTTTCACTTGCAAGGCTGCTTGTCATACAAGATTATTAAATGTAATTCATATGTTTTCGATGGCCCCCTATATCACCACGCAGCAGGTAATGTGTTTGACACGAAGCAATAGGGGTTGAAGTGGCTGGGCCTCCGACAATTTGACACGAGAGATAATGCAATTATTGGCAAAAAAATGGGGTTAATGCTCACTGACCCCTTAGACGATGTGAAGGTTCTTAATGCCATAATCACAGAAGGATTGGACAGCGGAATTATTAGAAAATACTCGTGTCGAGATCGGCCGTTGTGTGTCAGTCAATTCTCGTCCCTCGAATCACAAACGGAACGATCGGGAGAAATTTAATTGGAATCCCGATATGTGTGATCCGCGAATGGATCAAATATTGAAATGATTTTTTTTGCCGAAATAAAACAAAAATCAAACAGCCCTGACCCATGCAGAGAAGTGTGAATGTTATAATGCATGATGTGCCTCCACACCCCCGCCCATCCCTCCCCCTCCCCTCCCCTGTCAGTCCCCCCGGACATAGGGTGACTTCTTCATTTAACCTGGCTTTGGCGCAGATCAATCCCTTCTTAAACTTTGTTCACTTTGCTCCTTGTGATTAATAAGTGTCGTTGTGTGAGGCGGTATGATATGAAGCCCCCAGCTTTATTGATCATATTCCATTATCTCGGTCGATGAGCGGGAGAATCTAATAATGTGTTGTCCTCCGTCTCCAGACGTCGTCCGTAATCGCTGCGGGTTAAACTCCGGCTTATTATCAAACCATTGTGAGGCAGATGATTTATGAGTGTAAATTATAACAAACACCTATTATCCGTGTCATTTGAAGGTAATAAGAGACAATGTTCCTGTATCACTGGTGGTATGCATTGGGTCCAATGCAATGGCAGCCCCATGCATTGGGTCCAAAGGCAGCCGCTCCTGGAAGAATGTAGGTAGTGAGTGTCAGGATGTCGACTGGCGGGATGGGTGGGTGGGTGGGGGCGAGGGGTGGGGGTTGACACGGGTGGAATTTGTGGTAGGTACGGTCATAAATGTCTAGTCAGGATCGTGACGGATGGGTGCGGTGTGGGGTATAGGGCGGGGCTGTGAGGTGTGAGGATTGCAGGGTGGAATATGAAGACGGTATGTCGCAATTTTTGGTAACAGATTAAGTAAAGGGGTGGTGGGGGTGGGGGGTGGTAGGGTGGCGGTGGCTTGGAATGTGGTAGTAGAGTAGGATGTGGTGTGACAGTGGCTGGTGGAGTAGAATGTGGTGTGACAGTGGCTGGTGGAGTAGGATGTGGTGTGACAGTGGGTGGTTGAGTGGGATGTGGTGTGACAGTGGGTGGTGGAATAGGATGTGGTGTGACAGTGGCTGGTGGAGTAGGATGTGGTGTGACAGTGGCTGGTGGAGTAGGATGTGGTGTGACAGTGGCTGGTGGAGTAGGATGTGGTGTGACCATGTGTAGTGGAGTAGGATGTGGTGTGACAGTGGGTGGTGGAATAGAATGAAGTGTTACAGTGGCTTTAAAGTATAGTGCTGTGCTGGAAGTTTGGGAATTGTGTTGATTAAGATATGTTAGGTGGTGCAATAGGATGTGGTGTGACGTGGGTTTAGTGGTAAGAGTGGAGTGAGTTGGGGGAGCTGCATTGTTTTAGGTTACAGTTATCCAATGACTTTTAACATTGGTGGTTACTCTGAAGAAAGAAATAGAGAAAAAGAAAAATAAGGAAAGAAAAACAGAACATAATACCTCACAATGATGAATACACGGATAGTAATGGAACCTAATTTCTGCGTTAATTTAGTCTCAACTATATTCTGGTCATGAAGTGACATCCATCTTGGAATGTTAATGTCATACTTCATGTCACTGTTAGTACTGTTTAATTATATCGTTTTGTGCTACGCGGATTGGGTACCTTGTTAGAAATGGATTTGACTTAAACCTGCAACTTGTCCATTGTTTGGCTTACAGTTTCTCTGTATTACTCCAGACTAGAAAACCAATAGGTTTAATAATTAACTATTGATTTATTTTATAGTATATATAATAAGAGCAAAATGTGATAAATGCATTGATCACAGGCTTACGGTTGGAAAGATAATATAAATATTAGACATGAAATGTTTGAAGTATGATTATAATAAGGTGTCATATTTGACAGTAAATGAGCGGTGAGTATTATATGGTATCAATTGGCAAGTTTTGAAGGAATGTGTGTTAACACCTAACTGATAAGCTAGGGACATTTCCCAGTCACAGTGACACATGTAAGCATTTAATCCATGAAAAATTGACAAATAGTGAATTTAATATCGTATCAAATTGGGTTTCAGTTGGGACTAAATAGTTATTAATCCCAGGTTGGGCCAGTATATTGGAATATACAAACTGCCAATACGTATAGTATTACCACGTGATATTTATAATGGAGTAGATCTCTATATATTTTACTTCTTGTTACGTTTGTAGTAACACTATATTTATCCCTTTAACACGTTTTGCAAACTAATCTCGTTGTCATTCCCCAAGACTTGTTTCCCCTGGCTCAACTCTCCTTTGTACTGAGAACACATTTCAGTATGTAAATCTAAATTATCTCTATGCTAATACTGCTTATTAATTGTTTCCCACAGGTGTTAAATTACAATGTGTCTAACGATCCTGTTTTGAGGGAAATTGTTTGGGTGAATGTTCGATGTTTCACAGTTGTTTATCAAGGAGTTTGTGAATGTTGCCAACAAAACAGATGATTACATACAAGTGAAAATACTGTCTAAGTTTCATATAATTTGATTTTATTCATCCCTATGATATCAACGTTGGCATGGTTACTGATGTAGAATATACAGACAGCTTATTATTGGCTTAAATCTCATCGACCATGGCTACAGACACCTGTGAGAATTACACACAATTTACTTATCTGTATGTTTATTTATATACTAGTACATAATTGCATTGGAAAATCGTATCTCTCAACATCTAAAAATGTAAGAACTGTGAATATAACTTTAGAATAAAGATGTTTAATACAAATTATATTAAAGGCATACTATCACAGCTTAAGTCGTCGTTTTGAAGCAAATTTGAGTTTAAAATGCAAAGTACATGCATATAGCATACATATTATCATTTTTGTACGTCCAAATATCGTTTCACGACTGTAGGATAGGTAAGATTCCATTGCAGTTAATTTCTGATAAAACATTTCAATTTTCTATCGTCTAATGTTCTAAGGGGGATAACTCTAATCATTGAAACCCGTCAGTATACTGATTCA
>JAULBO010121584.1:0-10353 GCA_032355325.1 Clypeosectus delectus | reverse complement strand
CGTGATATAATTATTGTCATAATTTGACATTAATTAGCAAGATTGGTTTCCGCAAAAGATGAAACAAAATATATATATATACCTGTAGGCTATTTTCTTGCACCCCCAACGGTACCCTTAACTGTCAGTCAGTCATCATTGCTACTATGCAATTTAGTTGTACAAGATAAATACTAGTACATGTATATCAAAATGAAATAGCTAGTAATAAATAGTTAATAACCTTTATCTAAAACTGTTTAGATGAGACAAAATGTCCAGAGAAAGTGAACATGATACAGCTAAATTTTATAAACATTCCATATAATATTCAAAAGCAACAAGCACTTTGCGTTAAAATTTCTACAAATTACAAGGATTCGTCATTCAAGCAACACACATATATAGCAATTTCACAGTTAACTAACAAATACAGTAAGAAAAACATGTGTTATAACAGAAAGAAATACCTTTGGGGTTGTCCATATTATTAAGAAATGAAAGTTTAGTGTTTCAATAACTAAGAACATATTTAGAACAATCAAAAATATTATGCTTTCTTTTACCGTCATGATTTCAACACTTGAACACTGTTACATGATACACAGTAAACTAGATATCTCCATATAAATATTATATGGAATAATGTGGTAAATGGTGTAAGAGTTAAAACCTCATTTCACTTACTAATAAATTGAGCTATTGTGAAGAAGCAACCAAATTTTATGTTAGTGTGGTTTGAAATAAGTCGTCGAACCTAAACACCCTTGTAGTTTTACAGAATCTTGCTTTGATTGTACCAACACATACGTATGCATACCATTCTCAGTCTAAGATTATGCGTGGGAGCATTTAGTAATGAATATTCTTCATTGTGTTAATGTTTTAATTTATGTTTAATTCAGACAGGAAGTCACTTGGGTAATCAGTTGTTTAATTCCACAAAGCTTAACACAGTTTGCAGGTTTTGAGTCGTTCTGTATTACAGACGGTACAGGTTCTAGCTTGGTGGTGCTGCCTGTTAAGACAACAAGATACGCAGTAAAACTATTAAGGATTCCAAGGATTATGCATGGAAAAGTATAAGTACACAAAATTATTTGTTATATGGGTTCTGACTACACGAAGACCAGTGGGTGTGAAATAAATCTGCAGCTGTTAAATTGATGTTCTATGGTTAAATATCTGGCCAAGGCAACAACAAGGCATTCCAACATGACTGGGGAAAGCGCAGGTTGAGATCTGATTAAAACAGTACATACTGCTGTACTGTTAAGAGAAATATAACAATGGTTATCCCCCATTGGTAAGAATTATTCCTATCTTGACATATCATTCGAGAGCTGTGTTAATTATTAAATATATGAACACAAGTCTTCTTGATAATTTGAACAACCTGAAAAGTAATTCTACTTTTATTTTCGGTTTGAATTAACACGAGGATCATGTTAGGAAATGCTGGCTTCTTAATTGAGATTTGTGACTGGCCGGCCTTGAATACAGGTGAGCAACTTCATGCACACGTCTATGACTTCTTCTTCTTGAAAGTCCTCCCCTTGCCTGCAGGCTTAATGCTGGGTATCGCCGGTTCCAGGTTAGCAACGAGCAAGTCCTTCACTGCCTCCTCAATGGCCGACTCCAGATGAGAGTTCATTTTACGTCCCCTGAAAAACACAGTCAAGACACGTCACGGTTGTTGTTTGGGGTTTAAAGCCGCTTTGAAGAGCGTGTTCAAATAACGGCTTGTATTTAGTGTATGCATGTGTGTATATGCATATGACTGCTTGTGCCAGTCCAGGTATTTCACCAGTCTTTGTAGTGCTAGCTCACTGGAATATCATGCCGCACTTTGAACATGGGATACCCAACGTACCAACTCCAAGCCGATCTGTCTTTGCTTTCTCTTAATGCTGTGTGCCAAGCAGGGGAGCAACTAGTACCATATTGGTATGACGCGGCCAGTGATAGAACCCATGACCTTCTGCTCTCCGGTCCGACGCTCTAACCACTACACCACAGATGATGAAATGTTGAAATGAGAAATATTTCATAACTGCATAAACTTCAAAGATGAGTGAGTCAGTGAATTGGAGCTTAGCATTGCTGGGACTAAAACTTAGATATGATTGATTGATTGGTTATTGTTTAACGTCGCTGCGAGGATATTTCACCCATACACGACGATACTAAAACTTAGATTGAGAACGCCCTGGATAGATGGTGATGTAAGCAATGTGTGGGTCTCAGTCTGCTATACGGTGTGCTAGCTCACCTGCGATACTTCCGGCGAGTTTTATGGTGAGCGTCCATCCCCTCCTCCCAGGTCTTCAGCCGGTTCGGTTCCACTCTTGTGAAGGTGTGATCGCCATACCACATGACCAACACCTGGAACAGGCAACAGATGTTATAATTCAGAATGACGATCTGTTATCAATAACATACACTACAGAACACTTCTACATTAAATACTCCTAGCCGACCAGTCCTTGCCTTTACCCTTTTAATGCTGAGCACCAAGCAGGGGAACAACAAGTACCATCTTTTAACATCGTTTGGTACGACGCGACTGGGGAATAAACCCCCCGACCTTCCACACTCCGGGCCGATGCTCTCACCACTACGCCTCGGAGGCAGTACCACCTGAAGGCGAGGCAGTTATCAATTTCAATTCAATTTATTCACTCAAACCACCCACGGTGGTACAAGAGCATCTAATACACGAAATACATTAATACATTAAGCAAAAGATCAAGATGGATTTATGGTATAATTATTGTTTGTGACAATGAGATATACACTACATAGGCCCCTATGTGTACATACAATAATATTTCTAAACAGCAGATAATAACAATACGTACTGTAACTATATTGCAACAAATTAGGTTTTCTTTACCGCCGATAATACTATCGATACGAACTTTGATAAGTTTTTAATATCTTTTACCTTTTTGGCTGAGAGAATACATCTAAATTTATACATAGTAGGCCATTTACAATATTTATTGGGGATATACAATAGCCGTTCATTAATGAAAAATGGGAATTAAAATAAATAATGGAATTCATCTGCGACTACAGGAGAGTTGCAAAGTGAGAATGTTCTTTCTAATCTTGGGATGCCAAGCCAGGAAGATATGTGAACACTTGCCGCGTCTGGCTTGTCCTCTAGAGACGGGCTCAGCTGTATGCCGTCTGCCGCGCTGTCTGGCACCAGTTTTCCCGGCCACAGCGGGAACCCGCGGATCTGTCCCCACACCACGTCGCCAGTCGCCATGTTCTGGAGGCAGCCGTCTGAGAGGCCGTCCATGGAGTCCTCGTCGTAGTCTGGAAGGTAAAGTGCACGATTCTCAGACCACCTCAAGCTCGTATAATAATATACTTGAAGTCACCATTGAGCATAATATGTCCAGTGATCTTATTACTGTACCTAACCAGTACACCACAGAGGCCGTCCAAAGATGCCGAGTAATCTGAACACTGACGGTAGAACTGTAGTCTACCGATAACATGTCGCACTTACTGTCCCTACTATTACTCGCTGATAACAAGCCACACTTACTGTCCATACTCGCTGAATCCATGTCCGTATCGTCATCCGTCTTCGGTCGTTTCAAGCCACGGCGAAGGTCATCCAGCGACATGTCGTCATCTATGGAGTCTGTTTCGTCACCTATGTCATCATCTGGGCCACTGCATTTGACGAGTTCTCCAGTCGAGGTCACAGAGTACTCTGCATCACTAGATGCCGGTCCGAAATGATCACCCGGCAAATTCTTATACACCGACTTGGCATGTCGAGCTTTTGCGAAAGACACATCTGAAGTTGGAAGTCGCACGTTGTCCGATTCAGATGTTTTGTCTTTCTGCTCATCAACATCAGAATACGGACTTGGTGAAGATCTGTTCATAATTCTACTACGCAGTGCACTCAGTGAATTTGCTCTTTTCTCCGTTCCTATGTTTCTACAAGAATATTGATCTACAATCCTATCTGCTCCCTTCACACGTGAAGCATCACTGCAGCTATCTGATGCCTCGTGTTTACTTCTAGCCTTACTGTGAAGAGAATCTTTATTGCGGTTATCAGTCAGCGTGTCCTGTTTGGTGTCTATAACACACTCCTGTAAATTCCTATCAACGGATTCAGATTTATCGGCATCACTTCTGCAATCTTGTGACGGACTCGCTTCACATTCATCATCCTCGCTGTCCACAGCCTCACCGTCCTCGACCTTTTCCTCGGGGTCGCGAACGTCGACAGAGATGTCCTGCTGCACCGACTGATCAGCGGCCAGGGTGTGTTGGACAGTTCCCTGCAGCTGTATCTGATTCACCAAGGACTGCATACCTTGTATCTGTTGCAACAGCAGCTGCAGCTGTAGAGTCTGCAGCTGCTGGAGCTGTAGTGCGTTGAGGTTGGTCATGTTCCCACTGGCAGCATTGTTCCACATCTGCTGCATCTGCAGGAGGTTGAGACCACCGCCCACAGCCGCTTGACACAACTGAGGATCTACCATCGTCCCGGGCAACATGATCTGCTGCATGTTGGTCATCGGATTATTACCTCCGTACAACTGCAGCATAGGAACATTCGGATTTGGAAGAAGGACAACATGGCCTGAATTATTTATTGGTTCCAAGACTTCTGCCGGATGAGTGACGACTTTATCAATACCTTGCTGCACAGACTCCATCTTGGTGCCCATTGGAACTTGACTCCCGTCCCCAATACAGACCGACTCATTCCCAACCACATTACTGGCCACGCTGGCAGCACGACTACTCGCCTCGTCCGTCCCGCAGACAGAAACACTGCTGTCGGACTCTCCAACAGGAGCTGGGTGGGTACCCACAAACGTCACGTTCTGCATGCCTGCTTGTGAAGCGTGCATCGACGGCATCTGATTCGTGATGACGACCGAGTTGTTCAGAGTGGGAACCGTGACGGCACCGAGCATCGGAGCCACGGACTGTTGATTGAGAACAGTCTGAGGAACGCCGACGGCAGGGATGACCTGCGAGAGGCTGTTGGTGACGTTGGTGACGAGAGGCAGGGACATGGGCGGCATCGGGGTGTTCATACTCACGAATGGAAACTGACTGTTCAACAAAGGAGCATTCACCCCCGCAGTAATATGACTGGAGGAAGTCGTAGGAAGTTTCATATTAGCACCGAAAGCATTCGATCCAGACGGAACGTTGGCGAAAAGTGTTGGAAAGTTGACGGTGGGGTCACTGAAGCCGTCTAACCCCTTATTCGAGTCCGTTCCAGACATCCTACAATGAGTGGGAACCTTTGGTGTTTGAGCCGACCCTATTTTGGGATCCAAACCTATGAGCACATGCTGTGCAGGGTTCAAGCCTGCTGTGTTAGCCAGCGGTTGGTTGATGGGCAGAAACATGTTGAGAGGCATCCCTTGTACAGTTGGACTGATATAGCCGCCTTGAAGAGGACCTGCTAACAAACTGGAGTTCTGAGGAAGCATTAGAGTATTTCCTTGCTGCTGTAGCTGAAAGTTTATCTGGTCTAGCGTGTTCATGCCGGCTTTTGCCATCATTTCAGGCAGAGAGTTGACCGTTGATGTATCCTGACCCGACACCTGAATAGATGGACTGACTTGCATTGGCTGGCCAAGTAGAACGCCAGGATTCTGCTGCGACACCTGGGCCTGTGCAGCTGCCGAGAGCAAGGTGCTGGCTGGAAACTCTCCGTGTGCTTGAGTCAGGCTCTGCTGTACGACACTCAGGTTCATGTTGTTAGCTGCTAGAAGTTCTACGATGTTATTTGGCATGACAGGAGCAACAGGAGCAACAGCAACAACAGGAGCACTGGTAACAACGACCGATGAGAGAGAGCCAGGTACTGTAGCGGCACAGGTGCTTGTGGAGATATGGATCTGTTGGGGAACGGGTGACGAATGTTTGGACTTGGTAACTGACGGAGATTCCTCTGAAGATGAGGAGTCCTTTGCTTCATTAGAATTTGGTTTGGCATTTGCGAGTAGAGCGGCATTATCACTGTTTGCAGGATTTGATCTCCGGCCACTGTCGTCACAACACTGTTCAGGTGCACTCTCTTCCATCTCGGAAGAATTCGATAATTTATCGGCTAGGTCGCTATCACAGTTAGCATTTTCATCACCCTCGCCACTTGCTGGATATTTTACATTACTGGTTGCAGGTTGCGAGTCGGTCGACGTGTGCGATTCACCGACACTATACAAAGACTTCCATGCTGTTCCATTTGGTGAATCCATATTAGGTTTGGAGTCGGTTACGAAAACACTCGTTGGTGCTATCACGGTTGAGTTCTGTAAAGAGTTTTGTGGCGTTTTCAAACTTTGTTGAGACAAATCCGTCTTTGTAGAGCTTAATGAACTATGAACAAGAGCTGTTTGTTGAGCAAGAAATGCTGCAGGATTTTCCATGAATGATGCATTTGTACTGCTGCTGGATGGATGCTGAGAAGATTCCTGAGGTATTTGTCTGGCATCAACATTTGGACAGGGAGACGTTCGATCGAGAATGCTGTTCAACTTTTGTTTATCTTTCTTGCTTCGTGGTCTCTTCGTCTTTGGTTTTCCCGTGTCAAGCCAGGTGAGGTCGCTGAGCTGAGGATAACCTTGTTGGATCATCACGTTTCCTTGTCCTCCAGCCTGAAAATGACCACCTTGTACGTTGTGCTGCTCAAAAACAGGAGGGTTGGCAAACCTTTGTGCTGGTGCGTTCTGGACTTGCATCAATGCTTGGAACATGATGTTGCCAGGGTTCTGCTGAAGGTTCATCGGCACCTGACACTGAAAGTGCTGGGGAACGTTCTGTCTGTACATAGAGTTCTGAACGGAGTTGGCTAACGACGGACTTGCTGCAGATGCACAGGGCGAGGGAGACTGCTGCATCATCACTGAATGCTTCAGCTGCTCCTGACCAAAATGACCTTGAGGTGACATTGAACTCGGGTGAAAAATTGCTTGTCCTGCAGGACGACTCGCTGCAGAAACTTGCAACAAATTCTTATGATCCTCGACAAATTCGTCTTTGCTGAAGTCCAGCTTAGCTGGAACTTGGCACGTAATAGGTCCCAAGTCGTCCATTGGATCGGGTAAGAGTTTATTGATGTTATTGACCGTGTTCGGGTGATGGGGTTGTTGCAATGCTTGAGACTTGCAATGAACTGTCGCATCACTTGTGACATTAGAAGGAGAGCTGGCGGGATCAGAGACGGGTACATTATGCTTGAGGCCGTGGTTCAGTGGAGGCAACACTTTGCCTTTGTGCGAAAGGATCTGTGACACGAGCAAGCCATCATAAGAAGTGGAATTCACTTTGCCTTTGCCTTTTTTGACTGCAGAATACAAAAGGAAATATGTCGGCAAACATATATAGTATTAACATTGATGGTCAATAAACACATCATAATGCTAGGAAATTATTTGGATATTCAATGAATATATGCAATATTATACAATTTATAGCAACTGAAATATTCTTGAAACACGGCTTCATTATATTAATCTGAGAAGCTGAATAGGAACAACGAACAGGACTCTAGACTAACATATGTCCGATGTACATACAGGGCTCTAGACTAACATATGCCCGATGTACATACAGGGCTCTAGACTAACATATGCCCGATGTACAGGGATCTAGAATAACATATGCCAGATGTACAGGGTTCTAGAATAACATATGCCCGATTTACAGGGCTCTAGACTAACATATGCCCGACATATATACGGACATAGTAACTTTACTAGTGACTGTGAAAACCTAATAAATCCTAAATTTCTTCTATCCGTTAGGATACATTTACCATGTTGGTCATATTATTGGCTTTTGCAACAGAACTAGTGCCAATATTAACCAGGGCTGCATTAACTGATAATTATAATCAAAATACTTCACTCACCCTTCCTCGATTTAGGCTCCCTCGACATCGACATCTTTCTGCTGTTCTGAAACGTTGCCATAGCAATGATTTTACGCTTGTGGATACACAGCTTTGTCAAGTCCTCTGTGGTCATGTCTTCTACAGTCCACAACTTCCCATCCACCAGGGAATCGAAGCTGAAGACCCTCTCCACCTGGAGCGGACACTCCAGGCCACACTTGCACGTCCCATCCTGGCACAGGTACTTGCACACTTCCTGATAAGATCTCAGCCTTGTGTTGCTTGGACTGAAAAACAAACATGGGAAGATAACATTTGAACCTAATCAAGACTAAGTCATCTATAGTTTGTTCCCTCAACCATTGATAAGTGCATTTGAGTGGTTGCAGTGTTCGGTGTCAGGGGATCATTTGAAAATCTGCAATGCTATTGTTAAAGGTATCTGTGTAAGCCCATGCAAATTATAGATTTGACCACCATTAAGTTAACATTGTGCCTGTGGAGAATGACCCCATTATTATTTTCTTAATTTGCGAACACTATAGATGTCATCTCATGAGCATACGTCACACTAGTCAGACTTAAGAATGCATCAGATTGCTTATAATCTAAACTGGTTCTGACTTCAGGTTTTGGTTGGTACGCATTTCATTGGCTATATATCACTCAGCCTTTTATTGCACCACATCATTGGATTAGAGGGTTTCATTACATTTTGAAGAGCAGTGCTGCGGCAGAACCAAACAAGAATTGGTTTTTAGAATACTGGGAAGATATACAACTGTTCTATTTACAGAAAAAAAAGGATTCAATCTTGATTATAAACATCAATAGGTGACATGACTTTGAAATTGAATGTGTGGCCCTGCCAACTAACATGTGGACATGTTTATTGACACTTGATTATGTCCTCTATCTATGTCAACAGACAACCTGGGAGTGGTAGAAATTGACTACAGGGATTCTGATAATCCTTACCTGTAATAGACAATATCTCCATTTTCAGTTGTTCTTCTCCACCCAAAGGGGATTTTTACAATATGTAAACTCTCCTCTGCATCCCGTGTTTTTCTCGAATCTCGGCCACAGGACTCGATTCCTTCAGGTACCAGTCTGTCGCAAAGTCTCGGCTTCTGGTGTTGGAAAACACACCCGGGAGCACTGGCTGTGGCGTCATCTCCAGGATGCCGAGAACTCTGACCAGGAGGACATTCGGACACAGCCATGGATGTGACGACCGTCGGAACAATGCCACTGGCGTGGGAAGTGGCTGTCGTCAGAGATGTTGCATTGCAGTTGGTCATCGTGATGGTTGTGGTTGTATTTGTTACTTGGTTGCATATTGCAGTCGCATGAGGTCCGGGAACGTTGGTGTAGTGGGCAGACGGACTCGGAACAGATGCATTGATTAACTGAGGATCATTGGCAAGGGAGTTGTTCGGACAGGCCGCTGGGTTGTTAGCAGTTCCGTACAAACAGTTTGACATCCTCTCTTGAGGAACATTCTGGTACATTCTGACGGGATTCATAACGGGATTCTGTGGCTGGAACTGGTAGCTGACGTTCTGACCCCTCTGACCTCCAGGACTGAGGGTCAGCGCGTTTTGAAAACCTTGCACGTGTTGTTGGTTTGGGTAGAAGTTTTGTTGGTGGGGCCGGGATTGGGGCGACGTCGGCGGCGGCACCGACTGTTTCTGTGTCTGCTGCTGCTGGAAGTGCGACCATAGGTGGCCAATACTGGGCAGAGAGGTTTGGTTGTTCTGGGTCGGTCTCACCCAATTGTTGAAGGCCTTATAGTTCATGTTTATCCTCTGGTTTGGCGGAAATCTTTGTCCAAAGCTATCCATGGGGGGCAATGAGTTGAAAGACATTTGCGATGACATTGTCATATTGACTCCCATTGGAAAACCGGCTTGTGTTGGGTTGCCTTGGAGATGAGCCAGTCCCACATTGTGGTAAGGGGGCACGAAGGCATTCCTTTCAACCTGCATTTGTGGTACCCCCTGTTTCACAGAGCCTTGCGCCTCACCCATTCCCATGTACTGAAAATGACACACATTGGCAGCATTTGCCATTCCAGGGCCATAGTTAGACACTCCGAATTTCACTCCTTGGCCATTGTCAAAGTTCATTGTGAATAGTCAATACAGATATATCTTCGTAATGTGACCGTCCTCTGTTGGTACATAGCACATTTTTCACATCTCAAGTCATCTCCCATAAAATGATGCGGACAGACCAACATAGCTCACACATGTCGCTGCTGAGAGTTGCAATCATCTTAATCAAAACCTAAAAATAAAAAGGACAAATGACTGGTTATATGCAAGCAGGGATCACTTTGGGATTTTGGTCAGATGGGCCATGGGCCCATCTGACCAAAATTCAATGGGCCTTTGAGCCCGAGGATCAAATAGCATATTGTGCCGAATGCAATCAATCAAGGACTATAAGCTATTAGTTAGATACCTAAGAAT
>JAULBO010121573.1:0-10354 GCA_032355325.1 Clypeosectus delectus | reverse complement strand
GTGTGTGTGTGTGTGTGTGTGTGTGTGTGTGTGTGTGTGTGTGTGTGTGTGTGTGTGTGTGTGTGTGCGCGCGCGCGTGTATGTATTGATTTTGTGAATACCAGTACATGTATACTTGCAATATACACCATTTGGAGATTATACTGTCCAATACTATATACTATATAGTATATACCGTATACACATTATCTTGAGAGAAATATCGTTTATCCTCACTAATTACCTTGCATTTAGGTTGCCTACTTCCATTTTCATCCGTCATTGTCGTTCAGGGATTAAAGTGTCAACGTTTTCTTTCACGTCTTCAAAAGAATGTACGTTTAGGGCATCTTCAATTGCTTTTGATTTTCTATTATATACTCCGCGAAGCTTATGTTTAGTATGACGCTATACAGTATTGGATTAAGGTGTCACTCAATTTACTATGCATATTAGAATGGCGATAATAGAATAGAACAAATAGGAAATAAATAACAATATACAGATCACAGAAATATAATAAGCATTGTGATGGTAATACGTTTAAAATAGTTAAAGGTGCGCGTCTTTGCACGTAATCATAATAAGGTGTATGAGCACGTTCTTGAAAGCTGCTTTAAACCCCAATTACCAACCAAAAAATAAGGTGTATGTGCATGTGTATGTGTACGTGAGTATTCACTCATGTGATTTGCGTTATTTCCGATCATTATAAATGCTGGTTTAAGTTCAAATCCATTGAATTAAATCTCACTAATGTGTCAATTGCTAGTATTCAGCATCAAACGCGACACCGAATGCTCTATAATTAACTACAGTGTTTCACCGCATTTCAGTGGTGCATAAAATCGCCATTATCAATTACGCCTTTGACTAAAACACCTGAGAAAGCATAAGTTCAATACGCACTTTGATGTAAGAGTATCGCATCGTAAGTTGCCGTTACTTGGTCACTTTGGTTCTGTCGACATTAATACAGAGAGTGAGGGACAGAGCACATAACTTTGTAAACTCCTAGCGCTTGCAAACGCCGTGAAGAGATTACGTCGATACAGTATAAGGCCCCGTTTGCCGGAGGGGTCGACGTGAACGCCACCTGTTCTGAGCTGATGACGTAATCAGCGTCCTCCTGGATTAACGTGGTACTTATGACACTTACCGCTTTGATCCTTTTGAATAATTAAAACTAAACTATTTTCGTGCTCTTTCGTTGTCGTCATCCGTTGTCCGAGTCGAGTTTCTAGTGTTGACTGAGTGCTTTCTTACGAAACTAAATAGCACTGTTACGACCATGGTTGCAATTATATTACTCTCAGAGTGGACTTCGAACTGTTGATGAAAGGTATTCATAATCTTAATTTAAATATTGCTTTATGTTACTGATTACGGTAAAATCTGTTTACTGTTTTGATAGGCGTAACATACGAAGTGCTATACCTATAGCTGCGTGGCGTTTAAGAGATGTTGCGCAAGAGAAGGCCACCATTTATACGTTACGTTCGTAAACCATTCGGGAATCGCTACTTCAGTGAGTATGATTCTTTTGAGTTAAAATGTCATTAACATTAACAACTCTCATTTTTGAACGAAAGCTTGCCAAGGGTTGTTTCTCGTCACAATCACGATAGCATAATAATATTATATCGAGAATAAAAACGTTTAGACTTCAAAGTCTGATTGAATCCCCGGATGTGAACGAGAGCTACTGCGCATCATCTTATCATGCATGCCCATGCCAGGTCACGCGCACGCCATTAGCCACGGGCACTTTAACGTCCATCATCACCCCCCGAGCAATTAAACTCTTATTTCAATTGCAATCTTTAAAGGCTCACTATCGATCTCTTGCTATGTTTTCCAAGGGCGTGCATTGTTTGTGAACCTGGTGCCCTTAAAGAGTTATTCCTATGCATACCCTCCCATTCTAAGTCTAACGCTGGTGCAGAACCCGCTGGTCACGAAGAACCATGGAAGAACGACCCCTAAATCCGGACTGCCATTGTTTGTACACGACAGTATCTAAGTTATGGCGGATTTGGGATCGATTTCATCGCGAGGAATCGATCATGCTTTTTTTGGTGGTAAACATGTGTCAGACTTGGACGAGTGTCTCAAAGTCTGTGCAGTGGATGCTATTGAAAGAGATCCGATATTTCTGAAGTGTGTAAGATGATGCATTGTCGACATGCATGGTTAATTAAATATAATATTACTGATGTGATTCTCTATCTCTCCGTCTTCTCTATCTCTTCTCTATCTCTTCTCTATCTCTTCTCTATCTCTCTCCTCTCTTTCTATACTCTTTCTATTCTCTCTTTCTTACCTCTTCTCTTTCACTCTCTCTCTCTTCTCTCTCCTCTGTATCTCTCTCTCTCTCTCTCCCACCACGACTGCAGCTGGCGGAAATCGAAGCAGGCACGTTCCATTGTTTTTTCTTATCACTTCCATGAAAACTAAACCAATATAAATGTGTCTCCATATTTGCGTAAATTCCGAATTCGGTTTTAAAATGCATGCACATGTATAGAACAAGCTGCCAACTATTCTACTACGTGTTACAAAATATAATGTGCATTACAAGTAACCTTCATTTATTAATGCAACCAAAACTTTGAATAGATCTAGAATACCTGAATAGGATGACACAACCCCTCAATGTACATGATCGACGTAGACCTAAAACGAAGCTTTTTAGAACAATTCTGAAAAATAGATGTATTGATCTATTCCACCGGCCAACAGGTGCTTGTAATAAAACACGTAAATGTGTCCATAGACATATTGGTTTCTTGACATCCATGATATATGTGGCTTAATGTTGAACGCGTGCGCTGTATACGCTGGATTCTGGTTGCTTCGGGTCCTGATGTAGTCTCAGAGGATGAAAGTAAATTATTTAAAATAAATTCTACTGATGGGTACAGTATATTATTTATATGAAAGGAGCCTCTGAAAATCTGTAACCTCAGAAAATCTAGACTTGCTTTTGTCCATTGGAGGGATTTGGAATAGGAGTACTATATAGTATTTGGTTGAGAACAGGGTCTGTACACAGACTAGTGGCGCCATCTGCAACAACACAACCATACATGTACCTCGCACCAACCATTAGCTCTCTACCTCCATCAAGTATATTATATTTTTGGTTTACATGTACTTATAGTAAAATATCTAATAGATTTGTTAATTTGTATTTACATGATCTTGAATTGGGTTTTTGAGCCGCTTTTAATAATAATAATAATTATTATTGTTTTTCACTATATTACCACGGCTTCAGTTTGTGACGAGGTACAGGCATCAGTGGCGCTGAATTCTCCAGTAAACCAGCGAGCACCGACTGGCATTGACAAGCAAAGGATGATTACTGCATTTCCACAGTGCAGACAACGCATCCTGTCACGATCGCGTCGCGAAGGTTACTTCCGTGAACACTGATGTACCTGGCCCCATGGGAGGGATTTGAACCCAGAACATTCGACCCCTGTCCGAAAACAACCAGTCCATCGAAATGTCCAACGGTAGTTTATTATGTTATCTTTCAGTTATCATTTTTTTTACAATTCAACCCTTTTGTCTGCCGTATACAACACACTGGTTGATCAGGGGAGGTAATACAACGACTCCCTTCATCACCGCTATAAAGACTTCCCCGTTCATTAACGAGTTAATAACACACCGACATGCGTACAGGCATGTTCGTATTGTATTTAGTATCGATTAATATAATTAATTTCATTTGCAGTGGATCTAGAACGAATTCATCATCAGATGGTTGGTATATACGAATAGTGCGTCTTTGTGTTGGCCCGTACTGGAATAATCGATCGCACAATCGCACGAAAATAGACCCAATGAGCCATAAAAATACGTATTGTTTGTTGGCTTTGGAGGATAGTAATTACGAGATATACGGGACTGTAAAGTGCAATGTGAGAGCATAATGAAGCCAATGTTAACATGTCACTGGCATTTATTCGTTACGCGCCTGTCGATCGAGGTCTCTGAAACATAGACATTACTTGACTTTATTTCTTTTATTAAAGTTATCGGCTTACCGTACATGTACTAAAAACAACCCTGAAGCAAAACCCCTACCGTACGTGTACTAAAAACATATATTAATTAAACCTTTCACATTTGGGCTCATAAATTGCCTTTTTGAGAGACAAAATGATATAATGGATACGTTTACATTAACATTGGGGAAAACAGGTGTGGGACACTGAAACTAGTGACTGAGAGAGCAAGAGTTGTATAAAGACATATCTTATCATCGCGGTACCTCCCTTTAGGGTCATTCTTGACCTCCCAACGGCAGACTCGCTCCGAACACAATATGTCATTGATGGTGGCTTAATTGAAAACATGGATGTTAAAAACTTGAAGAACACAAATCATGTTTTAATTGGGCCCCAGCAGAAAACCAGTAAAGCACATCAAACGAGATTACGGGGGTGGGGGGCAGGTTGGGGGGTGGTGCGGCTTTGAAACGAGGGTAACAGAAACCCGGCCCACATGGTCTCTGCTGGATGGACATTTCATCCATTGCTGTCAATCCCCCGAGTGACTGTTGACCGCATCATTCGCCTCTCTCAGGCACCGGTCAGTCTGGTGCTCATATGGGGGGGGGGGGGGGGGGGTGTTACAAAAGGGATTTAGCGTTAAGACAGTCCTTGGTGTCCGATTCAAGTTCCAATTTGAACCCGATAACGCTTCAATCAGAAATATGTCTAACCGACCTTCAAATATCGTTTTGAAATAATTGTAAAATAAGCTGTCAGCTGAAATATATTTATTCCGACAGTTTATACATGCAGTATGATATATCTGTGATTCATCCTAAATATGTTATATGTAGTCAATTTTTCAACCGTGTGTACAAGGGACTTGAATTATATTAAATTGAATTGGCAATCATGAGACTTCATTTATTTCTTGATTAGTGCAGGTTGTGTTCTACTGTTACAGCAGCATCAGTGTGGACATGTTGGAAACTTTAATAGCAATTTTGTTTTCTAAAATTAAAAAAGACATGTCGTATTCTACGTAATATAATAAGAGCTCGGGGCACTTAGAACATTGATGAAAGGAGATGCTAATTAAAACTATTGAAAACAAGTATTTTCTCTTAGCATCAAACTTTCTTTTGTTTACTTCTTCTTTTTTTTAGTAATTGACACACCAGGAACACTCTGCAAAACAACTCAGTGTCGGACACCCCCATCAACCTGCAGGACAGCATGATATGGTGACAGAACTTTGAGGAAAGCGGGCACCATCCTGTGTAATACACTAGCAGTCGATGCCCGAAGTTCTGATGATGTCAACAGCTGCAATGATACACTGAAAAACCATCCTCTTCGAAAGAGCGTAATTTACTAATACGACTGGGCGCTCTTGAGCAGGTGTTATTATGTGGATTAAGCAGCGCTATAATAATTGTTATTATTATTATTATTATCACTATTACCACAGAGTTCCACTGTAATCCAATTGACTGAACCTAGTACTAAGAATTTGCTTAACTGCTTATGTAAAATTTAAAGAGAAATTTTCTGGCTAAGAAGTTGTTAAGACGTTTCAAGGATAGGGCCTCAGCTAGGGCGTGGCGTTCTCAATTTGAAAGTACAAACTATAACATAGATCTAATTACTTTCAAGTGAGAGAGTCGGAGGTGAGGTATTTAAAATGAAGTTGGTAAATTACTTGGGGAACTTATTGGAGCCGGGCGCTTATTACGTGGATTCCGGTAAATAGAAATAGATTAAGTTTGTTCTAGAAAAATATATAATTGGTGGTACAAGCGATATAGAACATCAAACAAATGGATATATTAATAATATTATACATCAAGATATCAGTTTAAATGTCAATTGTATCAATAAAATTTGTAATGTAGAATTTCTAATCCGTAATGTCACGAGGTTTTAACAAACACTAACTGACATTCCTATAGTTTATGAAACTAAGTGCGAGGTTAATTTCATTTCTATATACTGTAAAAGTCAATATGCTGGTAGCTAGAGCTTGGTTCATATTTCTTATGATGCTACCACGCAAACGTCGCTCCAAACCAATACACTTTAAACCACGGTTCCCATTTCAAGTTAATACTAAGTACATGTATACCTTTGTACAGCCGGACCCTTCGGCACATCTGTGTCCATCCAGGATGACTAGTGGGCATCGTCACCTACGACAGCACGGCAAGGACATCGTCACCTACGACAGCACGGCAATCCTGCCTGCATGGAATTCCACATGTCTATGATGGGCGGGGTGGGGGGTGGGGGGGGGGGGTCACAGACTGGGTGGTGTATGGGAGTGGTGGGTGGATGTGGGGGCATGGTCTTCTAAAACAACTGACCCGTGGTATTGTGAGATCAACCAAAAAGGGGTAATTGCAATATGGAAAACATATCATCTGTTAGGCGGATGTTCTAATATTCCTCTTCATTATTTTTTTCTCTTCTTTGTCTTCAGTGGAATGCCTTCACTGGTCGCCTGTGAAATGTTAAATTTAACAAATAAATAAAGACCAGTGTTTTGATGAGTATCATGACAAATAACTGAAATAACATCATTTCTACCGTGTGAGATTCTGTATTTTAAATGTCTATATACTGAACATACTAGTATATAATGTACGTCGGTGGATTTTGGAATTGGAAATAACAACGATAGTTTGAATACCAATTGTATTATGCTAATGGAATTAACACTATTTGTTCTCAAATTAATCTTTGAAAGTAATGTAAGTCTTTCCTGGATAGCATGTCCATCACTAACACTCAAGTAATAATTAAAAACAAATACTAGTACATTCAAATATTTGAGCGATTTTACAGAAGTTGAAATTCCTCAATCCGGTCACTGATGGCCAACCATAAATAAATACAGAACCGAGTCTGCCATCAATTAGCCGACTCATCACATTTTATTAACAACCTGACATAACGACAACCGATGTCAAAGTCGTAAAACTGGGTTTTCAATTACCGCGCGGCGTCATAACACGATTCGCCACGTCTAGGATGAGAGGAGACCGCAGTTTCGTATTTTTCTAAGGGACGAAGACGAGTTTAAAGAGGCGAGAAACGGATGGGGGTTGTATAAGACAAGTGAAAGAACACGCACACACGTTGTGGTCAGTGTTGACATATGGATGGACAGTCCGCGTGTTTGGCCGGAGCTGCTGGACAAGACACGTCCAGTGTTGAAAATATCCGTCGTCGACACTTGTGTACACTTTACAACCGAGACGACAGAAGGCGTAAATCAGAAACCAAGACTCGCCAAAGAGGTTTCTCTTTAAAAATAATATAGTCACTGTGAATGTATAAAATGTTTTTTTTATTCAATTATTTTTTACTGAATATGTGTAGAGGCTGTTGTAATTGTACTTAAATAATACTATTAGTTCCTTTAGTGTGGTAGTCCGGGCTTTAGTTTATTAAGACTAAAAGATACACTGTTCGTCATTATCAATATCATGCAGTCGATGCTCACAAGTTTACTGCCACATTCCGCGCCGCGCATATTACATGTTTCCTCCCGCAAAACCTTGATATGAGGTCAACAATCCGTCTGAACCCCAAACAAAACAACATCTTAATTTTCTTTTTTCTTTTTTTACACTGTACGTTAACGTCAATCAATTCAAACTTTTCTTACGAAGAATTGTGACATATATTAGATTAGCCATCAATACCCCGGTATCTGCAAAGGACGCTTTGCTTCAATTTCACTTTAAATGTTCTCCTTTATCTATATCCGGTGTATCTGCATGAGGGCGTCACCATCAGTATGTGTACAACAACATAACATCGTTTAACATGCGTGTTCGGCTAGAACGTGATACGATTACACAAATACCGATTTGCCATCGGAGCATTTCTTTCTTTTTTTTACCTGTCTCTGATTTAACTAAGAAATACACACTTGCGACACATCCGCTTTGACCGACATCTACGGTTTATCTTGAGGATTAGATGGTAAACGATCGTCGCAGAACATAAGATGTTACTGTTACAAAGTAACTTCATACTGTAATACCGAAATCCGAAAAACCTTTAACGACCCCCATCGCCCTGCGTCGTCGGGGTCAGTAAACGACATGAGCCTTGTAGGTCTGAATCTCCTCGCAGCTTTGACCAGTTCGGTAGTGATCTTTACCTCCGGGTCACAATGGTGGGTAAGGATGACACGTGTGAACAATAGGATTCAAACCCGGAAAGCGGTAAGATGAGACGCAGCGTTATCTATCGAGCCCACGTTAGAGAACAACACAGACAGAATAAACAATGCCGGTTATAATTTACAAAGTAAAGCTTATCTACTCGTACGAGACGCCAACAATCCAGGCTGGAGCAATGAATCTATCAAATTGTCACTGGCGGAAAGCAACAAGTTTATTTGTTTGAGATAAAGTCGTCAGGCGGAATTAACCTACTAATTCCAGGACATGATAAATCAGACCCATAGAGTCTGCACCTGGTCTTGTGTGAGGGTGGGCATCCAACATTTCTTATTATAAATACGTATCCTTTATATATAAATATATATTAATGTTCCCGTTCTGTCGATTTCGTCTTTTGCAAACGGGACAACATTTCGTATTACTATAGTATCTCCACGAAAATGTGTCTTCTTCTTCTTACGGCAAAAGAAGAATAAGCACTGCCATGAACATACTGAACAGATACAGACAAGGTGGGTGATAACTGGAATAGCATCAATACAGACTTCAAAACCGAAGTGGTAGATACGCCCGTCTTGCACATTCCAGTCTGTAGCGCATGTATCCTCTACATTACGTCCATGATTCATATGACGACAAACCGCAACAGCGGTCGATGATACGACTGTTTTTGCCCCGCAACTCCGTGTGAAAGCATGTCATTATTTTGTTTTAAACTAGCATCACTAGATACTAGTAACCCAAAACAAATAATAATACAAATTAAATAACATTATTACTGTATATACTAGTGTATATATATTAAAGAATTAAAACAAATTAATGGTCTGTTTCAAGTGCCTGTGTCCTCTGGTATACAGCGACAGAGCTGTCGGAGCTGGGAGAGGTGTACAGCCGGGGCGACTTCTGACACCTGTTTGGTTAACACAACATGGTAACTTTTTGACCTCTCGGAAGCTCGGATGAGCGAAATGGACAGTGTATATATTTGAGAAAGTGATCCTGAATAATATTCTCGAGGTGCGAAAATTGACGCCTGTCCTGTGGAAACAAGGAGATCTGAGAACTGGGTACAAGGACGACGCCGATGTTTGTTTTTACGAAACGGATAAGAGTATCTTGCAGCTCAGTGAGAATTTGATGAAAACATACGACACCTAATTACGGCTACCGTTGTATTTTTTACTATAATCGGTGTGGTTGTATGCACTAGATGTATTATTTATATAAGTATTATTAAATCCCAACTTTCGAGAGAATATTCACTCAATCCAATGTTTCTTCTTTTCTTTTCTTTTTAATTTTTAGATAATTTAAATTTAATTTTACGACGGAGCTGTTTATTACTAAATCAGGTTCCAAACTCTGTATAATTTCTCGTAACATTTCAATTCCTAACATGTAAAACTTGCACTCGAAAACGATTTTTAACGAGGCTTATTCCATACCGATTTACATAGTATAAAAATCGACGTTAATCTGTTTGCAGTGCCTCGTAATCTTGTGTTTGAATGAATGTATGACTGTGTCGCCTTCTGCACGTGGACTTTAAGCAAACATGTCATATTGATTAAAACGCCAGACTCAAACCTTAGCTTTCACATTCTTCTATACAGAACCAATAGCTCAGACCACGGGTAGTATTTATATTGGTTATACGCTGGTACAAATAGCTTGATATAAAATATCTGTATCGAGTGTGGAGTATTGCTTTGAATACTAGAATGCACATGTCTGTATCAAAAAATGCCTCATCATATAATGTGATGTGTACGTGTTTGCGTGAGTGAGTGCGCGTGCGCGCGCGCGCGTGTGTGTGTGTGTGTGTGTGAGAGAGAGAGACAAAGAAAGAGAGAGAGCGAGAGATGGAGAGAAAGAGAGAGACAGAGACAGAAAGAGAGAGACAGACATAGAGGGATTATGAGAGAGATAGACAGGAAGAGTTAGACATACAGAGATAAAGAGAGGAGGGAGATAGCGAGAAGGGAGAGAGAGGGATAAATGTAAAGAAAGACAGAGAAACAGACACAGAGAAAAAGATATAGTTAGACAGGAAGAGTGTGAGAGAGAGAGAGAGAGAGAGAGAGAGAGAGAGAGAGAGAGAGAGAGAGAGAGAGAGAGAGAGAGTGCGGTTACAAAGAAAGAAGTGAAAAAGATAGTTTCTGAGTATGC
>JAULBO010121562.1:0-10354 GCA_032355325.1 Clypeosectus delectus | reverse complement strand
AAGCCTCGGATTTGATAATGTTCACGACTCGTGTTGATATATTTGATAATCCAAGACACTTGGGTGAGATTCTCTATGTAGCTTCCAGTCTAACCGCTGTAGGATAATGGCCAATGTTTACATTTTCGGTGAGAGCCCTTGGGTGAGAAAATTCAAAACATAGCTACATGTATGTCGTCATACCGTAATTCATAAATGCTGTCAACCAATCACAGTTCCTCTACAGTTGCCCTATGGGGAGTCACCATTGTCAAAAAGGTCGTATGATTTCACCACACAGGGAAACACATCTAGGATAGACATTTAAGGAACTTAATAAAACACGTTATTGGAAATTATAGTACTAAAATAGTTCATTGTTATCTATGTACGTCATGTTTGAATAGAATTAACAAAAATAAGACACTGCTTACATCCGGTTTATGAACCAAGCTACCTTTCTGATTGGGTCTAAAGTCCTTTATCTAACCAAAGAAATACTAGTAGCTGAAATGGAAACACGGAAAACTGGCCATTATCCTACAGTGGTTTAAAGACTGGAAGCAACTGGAAGCAGTAGGTAGAGCATGAGACATATAGCTACTGGTATTGAAAATCAGGGGCCCTATTCTCGAAACTTCTTAACTTAAGAATTATAAATTAACTATAAAATTGTCATAAGCAGAAAACCAGTTAGGCATTTTCTTAGTACTTACGAACTTCTTAGGGCTTAAGAAGTTTCGAGAATACGGCCCCTGGAACGTTGCATGTTTGAAAGTACGTAAATGTCATTATGACTTTACATTGTAGTCGATTCCAGTCGTGATTTGCTCTTCAAGCCTGAATGTAATTCATCTTACCCTGTTATTTTTGCCCATGGTTTCAAAAAATCATGTTTCCAATGTACCTGTACCGGTATGTCATTATTTCAAATGGATTCAGATCAGGTAAAGAGTTTTATAATACTAGTATATATACCAAATTGACACATACATTGAAATATGCAATTTCAAAATTCTGTAAGCTAAGGAAACCATGAAATTTAAGGAATTACCTATGTTCTAAATTACCTATGTTCTAAAATACTCCTTCAGTCCTTGAATATAGTGGTCAGAAAACATGTGTGGACTGGAGATGAAATTAAAAATAGTGTGGTTTAGATATTTTACAGCAACTTCCCATAATATTGAAGCCTATTCATTGTTGTTGTTAATTGGGGTTTAAAGCCGCTTTCAAGAACGTGCTCATATCACGGCTCGTATGTAGTGTATGTGCAGATGACTTCTTGTGCTAGTCTGGGTACTTCATCAGTCTTTATTGTGCTAGTTCACGGGAATATCATGCCGCAGTTAGAACATGGATATTCCACTCAGACACATTATACTGACTCCGAGCCGACAAGTCCTTGCTTTACCACTTTTATGCCGAGCGCCAAGCAGGGGAACAACAAGTACCATATTTTAACATATTTTGGTATGACGCGGACGAGGATTTGAACCCAAGACCTTCCTCTCTCCGGGCCAACGTTCTAACCACTGCGCCACGGAGGCGGTCAAGCCTATTCATAATGGTTGTTCACTCAGTGGTCGGAACTAATTATCATACCTGTGTGACCATCGATGTACAGTAAGTTAACTACCACATTGTCCTTTGCTTCACGTTCCTGAACAAATGATTGCATGCAAACTGAAGTAACATGGAAATATTTACTAAAAGTGAAAATAAAATAAAATTCAGAATTCTGAATGATAAATGTTCATCGACAATTTCTTTTTTAATCACCATTTTTTACTTCTTTAATTGAAGTTCCTGGGAAATAATCTCTTCATAAGAGACCGCTATTTCCATTAGAGGTTCAAAATTTGTAGGAGTAAATAGCGATATGAAATTATCTTTATGGAAAAGCACGGCACACAATATCGATATTGTTGTCATTGCCTATGTGAAGCATTCATAAAATACATACTAGTATCACTTGGATGTTCAAATAATACTCAAGCTTGAAAGAGAGTAGAAGTTAATTAATAACTAGAGTGACTAACTATTCCACTATGGTTTAGAATATTGATTGTGTGAACTAAACAATTTTATATAGTAAAATTATTGCAAACAAAGACTACAAATTTCTTGAACATTAATCAGTAGCAATTCTTTGAAGCATTCATAAAATCCATATTTATTGTCCACAAATAGTCAGCCGATGCGATGCATTCTATAGTAATTTGTTGTGGAGTATGTTTCAAAGTTAAAATGAAAGTCTTTCTCATGATGAATGAAAGAATCTTGCTTAGGCCAACTGAAAAATAAAACGTTTTACAAACACACCTCCTGACTGAAACAAACATGATAGGCAGATTCTCGACTAGCCACATGTTTCTGATGTTGTATGCTACATGTTCCAGGATTGGTATGGTGTCTATAATGGTTAACATGTGTCTATAGAAGTGTCTTTTGCTTACTTCTAGGATGCATGTACATGTAAGCAAGATGATGTACTTAATGATTCCGTGTAAGTATATAGAAATAAATGCCGTGGTATCTCACAAATGTACAAATATTGCAATAAATAGATTTGACAGCATATACAGATACAGTAATATCATATTTCAACAGGGAGACAATAGTACCGGTAACATTTAGCAGAAATATTCAGCTGACAGGAAAACAAAGGTGTTGAATTTTTCTTATTCATTTCGACTGAAAAACTGACATTTCCATTCACCATATTTCCCCCTCTGCATCTGCAATTGTAAAAATATCCTGACACCCCAAGAATTCCAGAATTATCTGTCTGACCTCTATGCCAGATGAAATTTCACATGCAAGTTAGTGCTATAATACTATACTCTACTGTCAATGTTTTGATGATATCAATTGGGCCTACATGTATACTACCGTAGTAAATAATTTGTGCAGCTGTTGCTCTTTTATCCGACTCTGATTGAATAAGCGGTTGTTCAGATCCTCCGTAAGTACCAGTAAGCACAATGACGTAGATTCCTGTCCAATGCCAAGAAACCAAGCAACCACTTAACTATAAATACCAGCTAATCATTCCAATCCCCCCCCCCCCCCTCCACCCCCAACCCCTACCCCCACGCCAAAACACACACAAAAACAATTTCAATTAATTATACAGAATTCAAATGCATCCAAATTCTATGTCGATAATAAAACATTTTTCATGTAATTAAAATTTAGCAATTCAATAGTTTAGTTTTTACTTTACAAATCGCACTTTCACTGTCTCTCTCTCTCTCTCTCTATATATATATATATAAATATATATATATATATATATGTATTACTTGCAACAAACAACAATACATAAATAAGGATCTACCTGTAAATGAACCTAATCTTGTCAATATATACATGACTAATTAAAATTAATGAGTAAAGATCACATGCACCTTCAGAGTGTCTCCTTAGGTGGGTTTATCATTCATAATAATGTACATGTACAAATCACTGAACACATATACAACATTCACTTATTAATAATTGTTCGTTCTCATTTTATCAGTGGATAAAGTCCTAGGTACAATATTTTTCTAAAATTTAATGAATGCATGCCTTCTAAATATTTGTCCTAAATGTTAATGAATAATAGGCCCAATATCGTATTTAGGAGATAAACAGTTCCCATTGCTACTTTTCCGTGAGGTTATACTGGTTAACCAGGTGTGAATTTTATTTATCAGTTTTGGGATCAACAATTTGGAACTGAATGAAATCAGATGCATATATACAATTAACAAATATATATTTCCACTTACAATAGTTATTATATGTAACATGTGAATAGTACAATTTATATACATTTCAACATATCATTGTTCATGCAATTCTATTGTCAAGGTATATATATACAATGCTTAGTATGATACATATCCAATGTACAGCAAATAGTAAAATATATTTTATCACCCTCACATCACCTAAAATTTCAATTTCATAAAAATAACGTTGCTATCATATCTTTAAAACATGTTGACCTAAACCTATCTTATCAACCATTAAGCAACTGGTTTTAAACTGGTTTGACATTTAATTTTGAAAGGCATTTTATTTTTTTCTGATGGTGATCAAGCTCTGGAAACCCCAAAAATAATATTCTAGTAAATAAAGTTAATGTTCCTGTTAGCAAAATGTTGGCAGGATTAAAATTGTGGACAGTACTGATGTTGGGGACATATTCTTAATGTCAAGCCATCAGAAGTTTTTTTTATGTATTTTTACAAAACTTGTCATTTCTTGGTTAGGAGATGCCTTTAGATGTTGAATATGTTCTTGACAGTCGGAAATAAGAAAACTTTGTCAAAGAAGTCGGTCATTCTAAACATCTCATCCAAAATTTGGATTTCCTCACATCCAAAAACAAGCCTGAGAAATATTCTGAAATCATACTTAACCACAGAATAGAATCTATAGTAAGATAAAACATAGGTACCAGAAATAATATCCCTTTTGTCTGGAACATAGATTAGCAGTTTTACATAAACTGACCTTGGATTTAATCACACTTTCATATTAAAGATTTAATAGAACTCTGAGTACAATGTAAATACAAAGTTTGATGAAGGTCACTTTCAAAATGATTTTTGTTTTCTGAACTTTATCGCTTTCATGAATTAAATACAACATACCTGATTAAATGTACGTATGTTTGTGCAAGTATGTACTGTTTTTCAAACAGAGTCCGTCCTTCCCTTTCCTTCAAACCCCTCGGGCCACATACCCAGATGGCCCTAGAGGTTGGGCACCAGTTCCTCAGAATTATCTGAGCTATTCGAGAGTCGTAACTCCCTAAAAGTATATTATGACTGTGGAAGGGGCCCCTGATTCAAAAAGATATAGCTTAGAGTTGAGGAGGGGGTGTGTGTGTTATCCAATCGCTACTAAACTATGTTCTTTCATCCTGAGGTTGAGTTCATATCATCACACACAGACATGCAGACACGTACACACACACAGACACACACACACACACACACACACACACACACACACACACACACACACACACACCAAAACACACAAACACACACACCAACACTATTTGTGTCTATGGAGGCTTCAGGCATCAATAAAATCAGTTCCATCAATCTTTTTCCTTCACATTAATTGCTGGGGAGCACATCCTTTTAGAGTGACCTCCCCTTCAGTTTTGGGAAACATAATCATCTTATAGGTTGGTCTCCCCTTTAGTCTTGGGAGCATGTCCTCTTAGAGTGGTCTCCCCTTCATCTTTTTGAGTATTATACGTTCCAAACCCGGGTCTTGGTCAACGTGTCATGAGTTCCACAACTGCACGAATACCACGGTTGCCACAGCAACTAATGTTGATAAGTTCAAACTGCTGCTTATATGCTGGGCTGCCTTGTTGAACGGATGCTCTGATCTTGACTGCAGTGACCCAGATCCAGAGCCAGAACCTAAAGGTAGATTAGGAGAAGATGCTGAAGAAAATGAAGTTAATTTATAATATGTTTTTTATCCATATATAATATGTCCAAATATAAACTCAATGCCAAAAAAAAATCTACATTGAGTTTGATGGCTGGTAGAAAATGAACTATGATTCCAAATGAGTTAACATCAGCTTTACGATGAAGTTTGCATAAAGTTCGACACAGATGTATTAAAATGATAATTCCCCCTGTTAAGAAGTCCATTGTATGAACAGTTCAAATTTGCATGGGTTAGGAAACCAAACTTTCGACAAATTCATGTATAGTTTCTTTTGGCATTGAGTTTAGTTTGTCAATTTGTAAGAGTTTTCAATGTTATTATTTACATTGACCTGGGAATGTTGGTTTACTGTTATTTTTACATTCTTGAAAGAAATTACAATGTAATTCAATTACAATCATTTAATCTTCTAAAGTTCTAACTGAGAATTCTTTCAAAATTTGTTACATTCATTTTCCCAAACAAATCATTACAGATCATAAAGTTATGCAAGATTTTGATGATACACATCAGACTAAAACTATTAAGATATAATAACAAATTTTGTTGAAGATTTTTAATTAATAACTCACCTCTCTTCACATTTGAAGAATTTGCTGAAAATAAATATCAATAATGTCAATTAATCACAAGCATATGAATACTTTCCTTACATTAAATATAACATAACAAAGGTATTTTAAATGTTTCAATCTCAAAATGAAATAAATGATATTATTTTTGGAAGCCACCTAGATATTATTTCATTTCTAAGATTGACGTCCAATACAACATAAAAAAATAGGTTTGATCTGTTAAATTTTAATACATTTGATCTGTTAATTACTAATAATTAGGCTCTATGATTTATGAAAAAAACAGTTTGATTAAGCTAAACAATAATGTCGTGATCATACACTTTAGCAACGCCACACATTACTAAATAGCATCGGAAGACAATACCCAGACTGTCACGCAATAAACCAAACTCAAGTGTCCCTATCCAAACATGAACAGCATTATTGCATGAGCCATCTGCTTATAGCACCACATGATGCACAAGTCAACATTGAATAAAGAACACAATATAATCAAACCATAATTCTAGAAAGCAGCCACTATGTGTGAATATGCCAAGCATTTAATAATATTGACAGTGCTTTGAGCAACCGCTTGGTGGATAGGGTATTGCATTTAATAAAGGGACTTCTTGTTTCCATTGGGTTTCGAGTAATGTCGGAACCTCGTGAAATGTGAACCTGCTGGACAAATCCATTTCTGTTGTTGTTAATTGGGGTTTAAAGCCGCTTTCAAGAACGTGCTCATATCACGGCTTGTATGCAGTGTATGCATGTGCTAGTCTGGGTATTTCCCAGTCTTTATAGTGCTAGTTCACTGGAATATCATGCCGCAGTTTGAACATGGCCCAGTCCTTGCTTTACCCCTTTAATGCCGAGCGCCAAGTACCATCTTTTAACGTCTTTTGGTATGACGTGGTCAGGGATTTGAACCCACGACCTTCTGCTATCTGGGCCGACACTCTAACCACTATGCCACAGAGTTCTATTTTGAACTTTGGTCACAAACACCACCCTTATTGACTGTTGACATATTCTTCCCTTGGAGACAAATTGCTCGTTTGAGGACAACTTTGTGGATATTCACACAATAGTCGTATACACATAATACATATAAAAGGTCACAATAAATTAAAAGTTAAACTAATGCTCAAAGATATAAGAAAAATTCTTCAATGCAATCTTTATGAATCCACGTAGTCTAGTAGTTCAGGCCCCGATTTCTCCAAACAAACTTGAGTTTGAGATTTTACTATGAGCTTTCTCCCATTGACACAGGGCAGTAACTAGAGAAAAATCTCAGCTGGGTTTGAGTTTTTACTAAAGTTACAATGCTGGAGTCAATGTATGCAATCTCGGTTGAGCAAAATCTCAAACTCAAGTTTGTTTGGAGAAATCGGGGCCTGGTTGAACACCATTTCCTATGGACCGTGAAAATGTTTAGCAACAAAAGTGAAACATTTAACACGTGATTGTTTTTTGTTCTAATCATTGTGAACTCAGTAAAAAGAAAATTAAAGATCTGGTCTGAAAAGATTGAAAATTAAATCAAACTGAAAATAATAACCATGTTGCAAAGAATGAATAATAACGATATTATGGAATGTCACTGAGATTAATTTCCCTTGAATCCGATGTCGACAACATTTTTACAATCTCCCCAACGCATGAAGTACATTTCCTCTCTCCCCCCGGGGGACACACAAAACACGTTTCATCTTTTAACATAAGAAAATACTAAAAATATATCCATCAAAGACTCCATCCATGTCATTCAGAGTTAAATTCTTTACGAAAAGCACTCACAAATTCATGCAAAGTAACAATTTGGGACAAGATTTACACACTTTGGAACTAACCTGCACTTATAAAATTGTAGTCAGATGTGATATAATTTGTTGTGACCCAACACAGTTGATAACATGCAGGTGACTACACTTACCACTGGCTTCTTGGGAACGAGCAAGAAGAAATGAGATAATCAAGCTATGCTCGGCAAAAATTTCAAAGGAACAACATCAATGAATTGGAAATATTGCTGACATTAAGATAATGTGTTTGAAATTATTTTGTAAATTTTTCTAAATTCTGTTAATAAAAATAAATAAATTAAAAGCATAAAATGACAGATAGCTAAGGTATGGTTATTTTGGACAACATTTGATCTATGTATTAAATGCAAAGTATACTGAAATGTACTGAAATGAACTGGACTGGACTGTACTGTACTGAAATGGATAGAACTGTACTAAAATGTATTGTATTATACAGTATTGTACTGTACTGTACTGTACTGTTCTGTGCTGTACTGTACTGTTCTGTACTGTTCTGTACTGTAATGGAATTCTATGTATGTACATGTATATGTATGTATTCTATGTATGATATGTAGTTTCAGGTAAAAAATATAAAAATAAAAAGAAGAAAGAAAGAAAAGAACTATCTGTAATTGTATGAAATTAATGGAAGTTTAGAATTACGAATTACATATTTTATGAAGTCACACAAAATACTTTACAAATCAGCATATTTCAATGACAGCAATATTTATTAAGTGATTTTTTATTTTTTTTATGGCACACCTAAATAGTTATTCAAATATAGACAATCAATATACATAGTAAAAAAAACCACATGCTAATTCTACAATGCATAAAACATAGAAATATATATTTTACACATTTTGAATTTCAAACTGAGGTGTTCCTTTAAAATTTCTGTGAGTATTTTAAAACACTATGAGTTTTTTAAATGATGAAGATAATATTTCCAAAAGAAGCACCACTATACGCACCTACTAGTACAGTGACCTCCATACTGTCAATCTGGTTTTCCGAGCTCCGACAAATATACGTTCCTGAATCAACACCTCGACTTCTGTCAATAATAAGTTCACTCACGAGCGCCTGGTCCTCCAAGGATCTATACTTTGTAATAACTATGTTATTAAACCTCATTGAGTCCACAATATCCCCATCTTTGAACCAGTCAATGTCTTCGGGGATTAAGTCGCTCCCTGTAGCGTTACACACTAATCGTACTTGTTCACCCAAATCAACATACTCCTTCCCGTGGATGTGTATTTCTGGAATGTCAATAGAAATAAAGATCTAAAAATCAAAGCTATGAAAATGAAGATTTTTCTCACAAAATAAAAAGTCATAAAAAATGCCTTAGTTTAGAGGGTTTCAATACATTCATTGGGGGTGCGTGTACTGTAAATCATGATATTACTGCGACTATGATTTAATGCGACACCTAGATTTTAGACAGAAATGTGACATAAATTAAATGCGACCGATCATGCCTCCATTCATGTTGGTTCAACATCCATTCAGTAAATGTGCATCAATTAAATGCGAGCGTATGTACATAGCATTTTTTGCTTTAATATTATGCTCGCATTAATTTTGTGAGTGTTTAAGGTGTTTAACATAAACTTTAAGTTGACTCGTGATCTACGGAATTGCTTGAATAACAGAGAAGAATGGTTAATATTGTTTCTTACCGGCTTTATAATCTGGTGGGTCTGAAAGAAACAAGAAAACTGTCAATCTAAACGTTTGCACGAGGATCTATTGGAGGACAAGTCTGGTGCCGGGAGCCGCAGTAATTCCAGCTTCAATAGAAGCATAGGCGACACATTATCACATGTGACATGACACCAAATATATATCGTAATGTCCTTCATTCAAAGAAACCATTCTGTTCTTGGTAGGAAGTGAGTGAGTGAAGTGGTGCTTTAAACGTCGCAGCGAGAATCTTTCACCCATAAGTGACGATTTGGTAGGAAATGGCCAGGTAAATGTTAGCCTTCTAGCACTTGCAACACGACAACTTGCATTGTATACTCCCCAGGGTGTTGAGAAGGAAAAATAGTACACACAGATCCATTTACCGATGTAAATATGTAGCGCTTTGAGGGTGCTTTCGAAAGCACGTAAAATACATGTAGCGCATTATAAATATACACAATATTTATTATTATTTTTTAAATATTATAATCAAGAGCTTAGAGCAATCATGCCGCTTAATTGGTGTGGATTATTTGTGCTATAATGAATGAGTGTGTTATTGCTTAACATCGCTGCAGGAGATTTTCACCCATACGCGACAACATAGAAGAACCCCTTTATTATTATTGTTGTTGTTGTTAATTTCAAGAACGTGCTCATATCACGGCTTGTATGCAGTGTATGCTTGTGCCGGTCTGGATATTTCACCAGTCTTTATAGCGCTAGTTCACTGGAAAATCATGCCGCAGTTAACATGGTTACTCCACTCAGACACATTATACTGACTCCGAGCCGACCAGTCCTTGCTTTACCCCTTTAATGCTGAGC
>JAULBO010121551.1:0-10356 GCA_032355325.1 Clypeosectus delectus | reverse complement strand
AAGATTGTTCTTTCAGAATATGTAATAACCCAGATAGTGACCATTTTTCCTATGCAAGTATGATCTTGCCCCTTTAAAGTGTTGTTTTTGTTAAAACGTATGCGAAAATAGTTCACTCATATAGGCATAATTCTAAACATTTCGAGAATAAATTTAGTTTGCAAATACCTAAGTCATTACGCAGTCACCATTCAAGGACGTTTGGAATAAATCACCAATTTATTCAAAGTATAGACTTGGCGGGCGGAAATAGGTTACGCTATTAGGAAATAGCACAGAACTAAATCGATGCATACGTGCTTATTACATTTAGGAACTTACATAAAGATGTTAATAATGAGAACCATTGATGATCTAACGATAATGCTATTATAAGAATCGAATGTTATTTCATATGAAGTGACAAAGTGTCTGAGATGGGCGGAAACAGGGCACTAGGAGATTATTAACGTAACATTTCAGAATTATTTCTAGAGCAGCTGCAGCACAAGATTATTACAATACCATCGCGATTTGTTTGTATATTGGGAGATGCACATACTATATGACTGTATCACAAATATACCATGGGTTCAACTATATATAGCGGCCTATATAGCCTACTATAAAATCAAGAGCGATGGATTGCGTGTTGTTCTATTTTAAAATGAGAGTTCATAATTCAATTACGACTTAAAGCAAGTCTAGACGATGTCAACAACATGTTTTTTATCCACGCTATGCAGTGGCCATGCGTGGGTCGCGATGCACAACCCATGCACAGGAACCCCCATGGTGGCATTGTTTGGTATGCTAACCGTTGTCTTCGTGACGTCTTTTGTTACGAATGTCTTCAACACTTTCTGCAGGATGTTTGTATTTCTCTTTTCGTTCCATTGTTGACGCGAGATGTAGGTCAAGTGAAAATACGGATCAGGATTAAGAAGAATAAAGCGAAAATAGATTCAAACTTGAACTTCTGGGTTTATAATTTTAAAGGATTACACTGACATGAAATAGTCATCTATTTATACAACTTAATACATTCAATATTATATAATTATTGATACATGTATTTCTCACGAACCAAATTTCTTAAAATTTATGGCATTATAAATTAATTTACAGCTGGGTGTTAATTAATAATCAGAATCTCAAAGCATGTGGGACGTTTTGCTCGAAGTCATCGACGTGAATATACTGAAAGCTATCCTGAACAGAGACCGGGTCTCAGAACGCGAAAAAAATGTTTACCTAACTTTAATACAATAGCTATAGGATTACTATGTAGGCCAATATCTCGTTTGCAAGATTGCTTTACAAAATTCTAGAGTAGGGTTTAAAGGTATATTGTCACAGATTAAGTTGTCGTTTTGGAGCGAATTGGAGTTTAAAATGCAAGGTACATGCACATACCATATTATAACTATAAGCTTTAAATTGTTTGTACCTGCAAATATCGTTTACCGGCTGTAGCTAGATAAGTAACTGCAATTGCCGTTAATTTCCGATAAAGCCAGAATTAGTTGTAATTAACATATCAATTTTCTATAATTTAATGTTCTAAGGGGAATAACTCTAATCATTATAACACATTCAGAATAACGTTTCACAATGTTCCAAAGACAAAATAATTAGAGCTTATAATTAGTAGGTACATATAATAATATTATAATCATTTAAGATATGAAAATATTCAAAAATAGTCTGATATCAATGTGTAAAATGTAGCTGGTTATCCAATATTATACTTATAATGTAGACACATCAAATGTACATAGTTTCAGGTAGAAATACGTAAGTCGTTACACCATGAAATATGTAAGCACATCCGTGACGGTATGCCTTTAAGATTAGTAAAGTATGCATTTTGTGTTTGCCAAATTAGTTTTCTATTAGAGCATGTACATTTTGTGAACAATTTAAATACGTAGGCCTAAATGACATCAATTTGCTTCAATGCTATATATATATAATATAAAAATGCATGGTGAAAAAAATGCCAATGCCTTGAATTGAAGCGTGGCATGATAGTGTCATGAAGTTAATAATATATAACAACTCGTACAGACTTCTATTCAAGGATTTACGGTGTGCGTGATTTATCAATGCTAGCTGTCCTAAACCAATGTGCAAACATATTCACTAAATGCTTCGCTTGTAGGAAAGATGTGTGAACTTCAGCCTGCTAATCGGTTATCTCCATGACTGATGCAAGAATTACCTATGCAAAGAGTATAGCCGGATTAAGTATCCTCCTAAATTGTATCGGTAATTTTCCCCGAGCGTGGGACATTCCGGTCACGAAATTTCCCCTTATAATAATTTAACACACTCGAAACTTCTTAAGCCCTATAGGAGGTTCGTAAGTACTAAGAATTTGCCTAACTGGGTTTCTGCTTATGACAATTTTATAGAGACCTTTTCTGACTAAGAAATTCTTAAGTTCAGAAGTTTCGAGAATAGGGCCCATGGTATACTGTACATTTCATGAACAACTTTCGTGGTCACGTATGCATGCATACTACTAGTAGTATCACAGATTAAGTTGTCGTTTTGGAGAGATTTAATTAGAGTTTAAAATGCCAAGTACTAGTACATGCACATAGCATACCTATAATATAATCACTGGTGTAGGTCTCTAAATATCGTTTCACGGCTGTAGAATACTAGTAGGTAAGATTCCCTTGCAGTTAATTTACGATAAAGCCGTACCGCCGCTGTGGCGCAGTACTACTAGTATATATATAGTTAATGTTCAAATGTATCGTATACGTTCGATACCAGCTAATGCAAGGTGCATTTTACAACTTTTTCAATAATTATTTATTTAAAAAAAATATAAAATACACTTACTATAGTAACTTATCCTACACTCCTACTTGCTCATGCACGTATTGCACTGAACATAATAACCATAAAATACTCAAGATTGAATAATTATGGCTATTAGAGTTGAGCCACACACTTCCATCTGAAGTGATATCTGGCGATATTGCTGATCGCCTATAAACTCGTCCGTACCACGCAAATGCTCCGAAATTGCGACAAACTGTACGGAACACATAATATTTTCGTATTTTTTTTATTTCAATTTTTTTTTCATGACATGCGAAAGTTATTGTTGGCCTACAAAGTGGGATTATCAAATCTCCGTTAGCGCACTATAGACTGGAAGTCAGTTGTATCGTTCGATACCCTCTTACGGCGGAAGATTTTTCGAAAATATTTGTACGGCTTTATAAGTCCGCGATCTTGGCTCTTTGCAATATTAAATGTTTACACTAATTGGTATCTTGCATCGTGAATGGACCTTGTCTAGTCTTTATCAATCCATCCGATGCTTAAACTACCCCCAGCTGTTTCAAAACTCACCCACCGCCATCAAATTCCAAATATGGCAAATCCACATCTTCATGGAATAATTCACAGACACTTGAGATGCGTGGAAATTTTTAGCGGCTGCCTTTATCGCAGCTCGGTGTTCGTAATAACACCACGGGCTTAGTGTACTGTTTGTTTCGAAAGATAAGAATGAAACATCTACATTTGTCAATGCTGCACGTGTAGATCTGATGGCTCGGCTATTGTGATTGGTAGGATATGTGGCTATGTCCCTGTAGTTCTTCATCATAAAGTCAGGAGACGACGTCAACTCATTCAGTTTGTTCAAAATTTCGACTCGTGACGGTAAGAACTAAGAACGTCCACACTTGACATCTCTACACCAGATGCTAACAACGATACACCCGCTGGTAAGTTTATTATCTCTTATAAATGTGCACTTCATTTTTCTTATCTAATTATTTTCAAATACATTTCAGTTATGTTATTATTTTAATAGTGTATTCCGGTCCCACCTCATGACTATACATTACTATTCAATCTGTGATGACTCATACTGTAGTTCTATTTACAATGTACTTTTTATATATATTTGAATCCTTATTTGAGGATATATAGGGATTATTAGTATTACTAGTCTTTAGATATCTCCTGTATCATTGGGATAGGCATTGTATTATGCGAGCCTATGGCGAGCTCAATACATAGTGCTTATCTCAAAAGCAGGATATAGACGATATATAAAGACATGAGGGTAATAATATTTTTGTCATGCAATGTCAATCTTCATCTACTATCATGAAATTAAGTGTTATTGGAACAAACTTTCAGCGGAATGTCTGCGGGAGAATGAATTAAATTGAGCACAGCTGTGAGTCAAATAATTATGACGTCTCCACGGACGATGCGAGTATACCCGAGTTAGCCACGCCCAACGGATACACTCTGACGAATATCGAAAATATCTGTAGGCTTTATTATGCCGAAATCTTTACTCATTGCATGATAAATCACAATCTACCATACTCGCTAGTGTTATTTATACATTATTCATAAGAGACAAATGTAAGCTGATGTAAGCCTACATAGTATGTTTTTATGCATATTATGTACATCTCCCCTGAAGAATATCAACCCAGCATCGGAACATCATGGAGTTATAATACTAATATAGGATACAATTATTTCTGTCCACTTTCGAACTGGTATTGACGTTCTCGGAGGTTATAGTCAGTTAGGTACCCCATTCGCAGTGTTCATGTTAGTAACAGCAGGCTGTACTGTTAGTATAGGCATGAAGTCACCATACTTGCTTCGTCACAACCAGCCAGTGTGTGCAGATTTACTGCAACACTAGCAGTAGAAGTGCTAATTTTATTGACAAGATCGCCCGTGGTATAAGCGAACTAAGTTTGCGGCATTGCGTCTCCAAACACGCGCACCTACACACACACACACACACACACATACACACACACACACACACACACACATTCACCCAAGCACCCAGGCATGCACACAAGAATGCATACATGCATACGTACACACACAAATAGATCTACAACTGCCACACATCACAGATATCCTCCCCCACCCCTCCACCCACAACCCACCACCACTATCACCACCCCACCCCACTCCCTCCCTCCCTCCTATCTCTCTATCTCGCACAGACACAAACATACACACACACACACACACACACACACACACACATATTATACTCATTCACAAAAATCCACATATCTACACATATTGACACACAAACGCGCCAATAATTAAAATTATTACCTACATGTACCATATACACATACTATTAATTATTGCAGTTGCCTGCGCTAAACGCATAGTGCGTGTGTTATACCAGTGACATCGATACCTCTGACTTGCCAACCATTCTTCAGTCGTTTATTTCCGTCTTTATTGGAGAAGAACCATTCGCCCAGGTGAGTTCATGAATAGAACATCGATTAGATTGTTGGAGTTATACTACAGCTCCCGAAACACATGGTCCACTACGCATGGCGTTAACGAGGTGACTTAATTACGACCTTTAAATTTGGTTGAACTCTTACAGTTCATAAGTATTCTCAGTGACTTGGCTGCATCGCCGTTAAAAGCAACACGAGCAAAACCTACTGGAATCAGAGACACGAACGTTTGTAAATGATTCACTGCCAGACAATCCATATTAGACACATTTGGAAATTACTTTCACGAAGAATCTCCATTGGAATTAATATAATATGTTCATACAATAACACTTATCGCTTTAAATGACCATGAGAGTGCAATAACAGGAGTTCAATAACAGTAATGCAATACAGATGGAACTACTTTGTTTGTAATAAAGTGTAATAATGAACATTTATTTATGTGATAAGGTTGTTCACAGCCGAGTGTAATACAAACAATAATGAAAGATAATAATATAGACGTTATTTTCATTGTTGGTCGGAGTTTTGGGTAATTCTGTTTTCCACTGCAGCCCGCGTTATGTCTCTGGTGAAGCTCCACGACCGCGAGGGCAACAGCATGCGAGTCCTATCCCACGACGGCCATCTGTTCCACTCGGTACCGCTCACCATCCCCTTCGCGGAGCACCTCGACCACATCAATGACCTCGAGGTCAGGCATGACGACATCCTGTTCTGCGCATACCCAAAGTCTGGTAAGCATCCATCAAACTGATTGCAATGTGCGCAATAGTAGGCCGTAGTAGCATTTTTGGTTTATATCTTTGGATTTAATAAGGTTGGAAATGTAATTTATCAGTATGAATTTATTAAATAATATGCTGCAATTATTGCAAGAATCGCTATCAGAATTTGCCTTTGACGCATATAGTCACAGGTATTTGGACTACTTTAAAGGCATAGTAACACGGCTTTGTTTACATATTTCATGGTCAAACGTATTTTTACCTGCAAATATGTACATTTGATGTGTCTACACAAGTATATTGGGTAACCAGCTACATTGTCCACATATGCCACTGGTTTTTAATATTTTCTTATGATTAGAGTGTTAATTACAACGGTTATTCGGGCTTTATCGGTAATTAACTGCAATGGAATCTTACCTATTTTACAGCCGTGAAACGATATTTGGAGGTACAAAAGAGATTATAATGGTATCCTACATGTATGTGCATGTACTTTGCATTTTTAACTAAAATTCGCTCCAAAAACGATAACTTAATCTGTGATAGTATGCCTTTATAGTACTGTTTATGCATGGTTTCGGTTTGTAGATAGAAGTAAAGTACAAGCATGAATATAATTATGTACTATGTATGTATTCTCGGTGATTCGGCTTGTAAATTTGATTTGCACTTATTTCATTATTTTAATAATACACATTAACATTGTTAACTACATGTATTTGTATTAAACCATCCTATTATTATATAACTTGTGTACTTATTATTATCGCCAACGACACATTATATAAATTTATCACCCAATACTGTGTTTTCAAATAACAAGCGATCTCTACAACTGTAGATATCGTTTGAGCCGATTAGTGGTTTATTTGATTGGTCTATATCATTGTGATGTAAGACTGTAGATATCGCTTGACCTAACTACTAGTATTTGATTGTTCTACCATTGTGATGTCAGTACTGTAGTTGTCGCTTGACCCAACTGCCATTGTGATGTCATCGCTATGATGTCATTGCTATTATGGCACAGTATAAATGCACTGTACAATACTTTAGATGTGGTGCAATATTTCTTTAAAATTACTTTAAAATGATATTGGGTGATAAATATAATATCACCCTCGTGTCTTGGATTATCAAACATATCAACACTCGTCGATGACATTTTTTTTTTTTTCAAATAATTATTATTCCATTTCTGAGTTAGATACATTGTGTACATAATGATACAGGCAAATTCAGTATATAAAGTACAGTATCTTCGTCGATGAAAGTTAATAATCCTCGGCAAAGCCTCGAATTTGATAACTTTCACGACTCGTGTTGATATAATTATTTGATAATCCAAGGCACGGGTGAGATTCTCTCTATATACTAGTATTTTAATGGTTTACTTTGTGTCGTGGACGGTTTTGAAGTCTATGAATAGAACTTATACATAAGTCACGTGACACAGATGACACGCAGCTCGGATTGGTTAACGTAAAATGTCACGTTCTGTTGTATTCACGTTTATGTGACGGAATTTCAATGTTGTTTGGTTCTGTCTATTTCAGTCATCAGTTAAGCATTCACGCTTGAATCATTACGTATCTGAAAAAGAAAGATACCAATGACATACCATGCAGCTATAATATATGTTTCCCAAAAAATGATTTAATTGTAATACGAACATAGATTCTGCAATTCCAATTCCGGAATATGGAGGCAGTTCCACGAAGAAATCCGGAAGTCAGGTTTGAAACTGTTTCTGTTGTCGCATTCTCGCATTCTCCCTGGGACAAAGCCATGTCCATGCATTAACGGAAATTACCAATTACCAAATCTATCTTCTTCACTGGAGAGTCACTCAGTATGGACAACCAACAATATTATATTTGTAAAATATGGGACTCAACGCCTCATGGTTTTTTTTTATAATTGTGAGTTTCCGTATCCACACTGACATGGCTTGTTTCTAGTGGTCATGTGTAGAGTATGTGATGTATGTTGTTAGTCTCAGTAAAGAAGTATTACAAATAATCCTTTAAATAATAGTACCGTCAAGATATAATTTTCATAAGAACACTGACGGCATGAGTTATGTTTTCTTTGCTGACTACATCATGCAACACAAACTCTTTCTGACCGTCGCATTGTACTAACATTGTCAATGACGCTGTCGCATTGCTAGCGAAGCTAGCTGTCTCGCATTGTCAATGTCGCAAACCACGCTCGCGTAATCTCACCGCAAATCAACATTGCCTTCTTAAAGGAACCCATTGGTTGTGGGAGGTGACGAACATGGTAGTGAACGGCAGAGCCGAGTACAGCAACGACAGGAACGACGTGGGCATGTTGGACTTCATCCACAGAGAGAACATCGACAGCCTCTCGTCTCCCAGAATCCTCAACACTCACTTCCGGCCGCGCCATCTTCCCGCGCAGATCCTTGACAAGAAGCCCAAGGTCATCCTGGTCGTCCGGCATCCTAAGGACATCGCTGTGTCATACTACAACATGGTGACCGGCAAGAAGGTGCCATCCAACACTTCTATAGACAAGCTGAAGCCGGGCGATGACTATCAGGGCAAATGGAAGCATTTCTTGGACATGTTCTTAGATGGCAAAGGTGAATCACAAGATTAAACTAACATTCATGCTATTAATAGTCACTTGTATATTGTACGAGCTTATAATTGTAGTATGAAATAACACGTATAGCATATAAAGTTATATCTCTTTCTCTCTCTCGCTCTCTCTCTCTCTCGCTCTCTCTCCCTCCCCCTCTCTCTCCCTATCTATATCTCGCTCTCTTTCTCTATCTATCTCTCGCTATCTATCTATTTGTTTCTCTCCCTCTTTCTCTCTTTCTCACGCCTTTCCTATCTTTCGCTCTCTTTCTCTGTTTTTCTTGCTCTCTCACTCTCTCGCGCTATATCTCTCCCCCTCCCTCTCTCTATCTATCTTTCTATCTCTGTCTATATCTCTCTCTCATATGTATGTGAATTCCATCCCCTCAGTGCCATACGGTTCCTGGTTTGACTATATCGAAGAGTGGGACAGAATTCTGAGTGAGAATCTCGACTTGCCTGTTCACATAGTCAGATTTGAGGACATGGTCAAGGTAAGACGCTTCGTACTTTTCCACGCATACAATCAAAGCTAGCCAAACAGGCAACTATTACGCATTGATACCTGAAACCTATAAATACATTTAATAGGTCTACACATTCGCTTTATTCCTTCATTATGCCCCACTCTAGTTATCAACATGCTCATATAGAGTACTTGAAGTCCTTGACAGGACCATTATGTATTCTAGTAGTAGATGAGAACTAGTAATTGTACTCGTTTATATAACGATACAGATTTGAATACTTGTATGTCTACGTTTCCATTAATTATGCATGTTTGGTGAACAATCGACTAGTATTAGGATGCATATACTATACCCGGTCGCTAGTTAGATGCGCCTCTCAAGTAAATATGCTACAGAACATTTCACATGTCCACGTGACTACTTTTAACACGTATCACAATCGTTCACGTTTACCTGAAATGCCGTGGCGTAGTGGTTAGAGCGTCAGCCCGGAGAACGGAATGTCGTGGGTTCAAATCCTCGACCGCGTCGTACCAAAAGACGTTAAAATACGGTACTGTTCTGCCCCTGCTTGACGCTCATCATTAAAAGGTGTAAAGCAAGGTCTGGTTGGCTCGGAGTCAGTATAGTGTGTCTGAGTGGAGTATGAATGTTCGAACTGCGGCATGATATTCTAGTGAACTAGCACTATAAATACTGGTGAAATACATGAACCCAGACTAGCACAAACAGTCATAATATAGACACCACATGAATACACTACCTACAAGCCGTGATATGAGCACGTTCTTGAAAGCGGCTTTAAACCCCAAAACAACAACCTGAAATGCCCGTATATCCGTCATCAAGGACGCCGCTGGCCAGGTGAAGAAGCTGGCAACGTTCCTAGGCTCGAACATCGGACACCAGACGTGTGAAGAAATAGCCGACGCGTGTAGCTTCCACAACCTGAAGAAGGCGTGCCACGGGTCGAAGGACATGCTGTGCACTATCAGCTGGAAGGCTGGGGGAGGCTTGTTCAGAAAAGGTAAGTCATGGACACGATCTATAGCTTTGCTCACCGGGGTACCGCTTAATTTGTGCTTACCCATTATGTATGCAGTTACTCCCCTGACAATCTGGTGATAGACTATTATGATATAATCTTTGGTAATCTATATTGAAATCTACTATAGACTCTTATTCCAGAATCTGTATTACTTTATATCTTGCCCCGTGGGGACCCGGGTTAGAATAGGTCCTCCACACCCCCTTGTGTGTCGTAAAAGCCGACAAAATGGGGGGC
>JAULBO010121550.1:4085-18323 GCA_032355325.1 Clypeosectus delectus | reverse complement strand
TGTGTGTGTGTGTGTGTGTGTGTGTGTGTGTGTGTGTGTGTGTGTGTGTGTGTGTACGTATGTGTGTGTGTGTGTGTATGTGTGTGTGTTTGTGTGCTTCTACTTTAATACGATATGCGTTAAACTTCCATCAGATCAAAATGCAACCAAATTATACAATCTATTTAACACCCAGAACGTGTAATTCTATTGATACTATTGTCATCAATCCCTGGATTTTCTATTGAGTGCTGCTTATTTATTATTTATATTATTATTATTATTTGTAATTTGTAATTTATTCATGGATTCTCTATTCAAATGCATAGTTTAATTCGTAAAAAAAAAGTTAAATCAACAACAACAACAACAACAACAACAAACAAAAAATATTACAAAAATATAATTTATTACAATTTCAGAATTGTACGGAACCGAGCAGCGGAGAAGGCTAAAATGTCCCCGAGTGGTCAGTCGAGTCCTAACGGTCTGTCGGACAGTGGGCAGACTCCAACCACCCCTAACGGGGACGTCCTGCAGCGGTCAAGTACCGGTGGCTACACCATCAGCGGCATACTCAACACCCCGACTACAGCCAAAAGGAAAGGGGACGAACAAGGTATTTAACATTGAATTGCTCTTGTGTTGATGGGCGCAGTGGGATTATTGGGGTTCGAACCTAGCCAGGGGTTGGAAGGTTTACGGAGAGAGGTAGACATTCGAAGTTAACATAATTTGTAATGCAAGTTCTATTTAGTATACAGAAATATTTATTGCTAAAGCAATATCAGTAGTAGAGTTGAAATATAATTTTAATCTTCATTCTGGCAAGTTTCATCATTTTATTTTAATTTTTAGTACCGGTAATTGAATATCCTTCTCCCTGCTGAGGTATTCTTCTCCCTGCTGATGGCATCTGCGGTTGCCTACAGCAGGGAGAAGGTTAATTAAGTGTACGTAGTGGTGTAAGTGGTGGTTTCAGAGTGGGAGGAGTGTCTGTGTTATTATTGGTGCAAGTAATAACTGCTGTACTTCCTGCTCAAACGTATGCGTGTAATGCTGTTTGGTTTTAGTTTTAATTTTAAAATAGACATGTCATTGTATTTGATTGAGTTTGACGCTAATCTACATTTTAATCGTTTTTTGATTATTATAATATATTAGTACTAGTATTTCAGATCTTCACTTTTACAACGTAAGAAGAATTGCGTCTTCAGTTTTGAATAACTTTCCGAAAGAAATCAAATGCTTAACGAACCTCTTAGTGTTTCGTGTACAATTTAATAATTATCAAAAACAATATATTACTAGTAATTGTATTTGAAGCCGGCAATTATGACAATTTTAAATAATTTTAAATAATTTAAAAACTGGCTTATAGAACCTTTCGAGGGAGGATTATTGTTAGAAAGTCAAATTGTCTTTCTATGACGTATACAAGCCGTGATAATTAGCACGTTCTTGAATACGGCTTTAAACCCCAATAAACAAACACAAATTACGTATACAGTATACCAAAACATGCACTGGAGGACCACCGTCGGAAAACTGTCTAGATTGTTATTTCATTAATGGTTTGAATCTTGTAGTATATGTATGTCAACAGACATGTTTATGCACCATGTAATTCGGGATATTCGCCGTTTAAACGTTAATCGTTGGACATTAAATTGTGTTATTGCAGTACCTATTACATTCCATTTCTCTCTGGTTTCCAGGGGGTTTAGTGCACACATATCGCGCCGTCTATTACATATATCCAGTGACATATCGCCGACCAATTTATAGCGGCATGTCGTGATTGCCGATCATCATAGGTCGCCAACTCTTTCGTAAAATAGTTTCAATTATTCAAATGAATTTTATCACCTCGCTGTGGTGTTTCGCGCTCTAGCTTAAGGAATTACGCGCATAAACGATATGATATTACAGATTACATCCCTGTTCTCGCGGTGGTGTACGTTTCTGACGTTAGCGACATGTCACGGGGCTTTGAGAACCTATCACAGCGAATAGATGTAGAATACCATCACGGTAACGGCTTCGAATGCCAAAATGTCTCAATTCAAACACTTGAAACCTAAAACTGGTGTTATTGTCAAACTGTAGGTGGAATCTCGAAAGCTGTACGTAAAATTGTAATATTCGTTTGGGATGTCTTTAATAAGCACGTTTGATTGTTATTTAAATTTTGAAAATAAATTTTATCTGATTAAACAAGGAAGAAATATCAATTACATGTATTCTATAAAATATTTAAAATGTTGACCAAAATTATGTATGACACCTTTTGCGTACTATCATAAATAATACGACAGCGGATTTGCCATGTCAAGTGTTCCTTTATAAAAGCATGAAATGACGGTTTATGTAGTGTTTTACTTCCGTTTGAACCTTATATAGACTGCCGAGGAATCAGTGACCCAACACCATCGGGCGTGGCCCAATTTTCTAACGTTCGAACACCATGAATAAATCATAGATTGTGTTGTCGGCCTGTTTGTTGGAATAGCGCATCTCATAGGAGGCATTGCTCCGCTGTAGAGAACGGGTTTAACGGCGATTTAATCACGAAAATTGACTCCTATATCGTAATGGCTATCGGAGTCTTTGCTTCGGCCATCTCGTTCGCCATTTGAGCTCTTACGCTGATAGTGAAATGGTCAATTAACTTCAAACGCTGCCCGGACGACAGGTAGAAGTCTTCGGGGACCCCGTAGCAGAAATTTGAAACTGCCGATGACCAAGCGAACCACTGTCAATTGAAGGCCATTGGAACAGCGGGGAACAAATCAATGTATCCATAGGTCATTGTGTTCACAATTGTACTGCCAGCTCGTTAGCTCCTGTAGGGAGTCTGGTAACAATTATAGGTGATAGTGACTCTTTCTTTGTCATTGGACTAGTGTCACCCAATACACTAGCAAAGCAAGACCTTGGATTCGTCAAACTAGCGAAATCAACAGGATGATCAACGGGCGGCCAACCCTGGTCCGATATCAAACAGCAGTCGCGATACACCCGTCGGGAAACGTTCCCACAAATTCTAATATTATCGTATAGTCCATTACTAAACTTGTCAATAATTAACTGCATCAGATGTATTGTCATTGATATTTTGGTCCGCAATCTATACCGTAATTGGTGTGCACGTAAAATGAGCATCGTTGTAGACTAATGTTATCAATATGTTGTCATGCAAGACAGCTGCAGTTATTATGTTTAGGCAGCTGCAATTAATTTAATAAATTGTTCAGCGAGCTCTACAACGTCCCATTCGTTAATACACCCATGTACTTCTGTCCATACTGACGGTATTCCGGAACTCACGTCCTACCTAATAATACTGCTGCCTGTTGCACTCGGGAGGTCGCGTATCTCTGAAATCAACTGCGTTCAACGCCAATTGAGTTTTTCAGTGGTGTCCAATTGTTAAACGACGGGGCTGGAAACTCGCCGTGTTTGCATGTAGCTATTAAAGACCCTTAAGGCGCTGTAGGGCGTGACCTACACGCCATCTTGAGAGCTGCCCACTTCAGACAGACCGTTGTGTAAATAACAAATGTTTGCCATAGAAAACAGACACGCTTCTGTTCAAGGATTCTTTCGAGTGGGAAAAGTTAAGCAAGACGGATTATATGCTGCTGCTTTAGATATGATAAACGGCCTGTATGTGCAGTGGTAATAAAGTATTGATCTCTGTTCATGGTTCAAAAAGCTATGTTTGTCTGTTCTGTATGGGCAGATCTCGTGGTACCTTGTCTCGATCTATCCTTTTAGATGTGTGAAAGTTGAACGGCGATGCGAAGCCTTCTCGTGGAGAAAAACGCTCGAGAACTCGCTGAAGCGTGGATCAAACAAATTCCCCGTTCTGTCATCTTCTACTCGTACAGCATGTTATAATGTTGCTCGTCTGCTCTCTCTCTCTCTCTCTTTTCTCTATCTCTCTCTCACGAAACTCCCTGCACTTGAGCAGACGTATACCGAGTGCACGCGGGACAGCCCATTATTGCGCACGTGAAATGGCACGTTAATATCTGCTCGCGTGCAACAAAACGGATATTTCCATCGAACGGGGCGAATTCTTTTGGCTGTGTAACCGCGAAGAAAGGATATTATTGAGCCTTAATTTTGCTATCATTTCCAATTTAGAAGTTGAGAATGAAGAGACGCGGACGACGTCAGTGACAGAGCCCAAAAGGCTTCTTGCCAATTGCTGTAGCTAGCTTTTGAGGATGAGAGAAAACACGTCCCATCCAGTCCATAGAACATATTTATTCCCCTTCTCTGCTTCCAGTGCTGTCGTTAATTAATGCTTCATAGCATAAAGCAGTCGGGAACGCGCGTTGCTAGTGCTCGCTTTATTCGGCGCCTACTTTAAATGGTTGTTATTCGACTAAGTGCACTTCAGTGAGGAAAGTCCATTTCCGATAGGATCTAAAGTGAAAGGCCGATAGTGGGAAATCATGTCCCTTTGTAAGAGGGAGGAAAATCCTCGACAGGGGGTCAGGTATAAACCGAGCGAGTCTTTGCCAAGCGCGGCTCCAGCAAATGAGCAGCTGAGGGTATCGTACAAGAGCGTGTGTTATCGCGAGCAGGGGGCGCTGCGTTGAGCGATCGAGAGCGGCGACTTTGGGTGCAAGGTTCCGATTGGTTCCACTTCGTTGGTCAGATACACTGTCAAAAAGTCGTAATATTTACACCACGTACGTTCGAAATCTTGTTAACTTGTGTAGCGCTTCTCAACTGTACATGAATTAAATTGTCTACCTGACTGGCTACCGTATATTGGCGCTTCGTGTCACCATTGGAACTTCCGGAAATCCTACACTGGGACAATAATATGACAACTAACGATAGCGGCGTTTAAAGTCATGTTTGAAACAGAAACTGATCGTCATTTCTTATGCGTACAGTTAAAATACTGCATCAGATTTAAAGCATATCGCCGTTGCATTTCCCCATAATCTTGACATCTTGAAATTAATATATGATTATATATTTATTTTACTTAAATCTGATAAAATTGTGTGAACAGTTAACACTTAGAATTAAATCAATTTTACAGCATAATTTATTTCGTAATATCATGGTAACGTCTACATAGCATATTTAGACGGGAGGAAAACAGTTAATGCCAAGGGCATGTTAATACTACTCGTTCTACCAAAACATGTGGGTGCACATAATGCGTTCATATCAATGTTGTTATACAAATTAAGGATCCTATATTGATGCACTGGTCAATAATTTCAAAAGGACTTAAAACGTCCACTAACAGCCGCGCACAAATGAAGTGGTTTCAAGCAATGTCCACTATATCCAAGGGCGTTCCTGCTTAGTTGAATAATGTTATGATTGCGAGCAATTTATTGTCGATGGGATAGTCTTGTCGCCGAGTATCTATGATAGCCAGACGCGGTATGGTTCCTCCTATTAATCGCTATGAAATGTATACGTTTGTCAATTAAGAGCCCCGTCGGACCGCCAGCCGAGAATTTTGCTTCAGGTTTGACTGGCGCTCTTTTGTCTTGCCACTCGCGTGCTGGAGAGGAAATACGATAGAAACTAGACACTTTGAAAGCCTCACGACATTCGAATCTTTTTCATGAATACCACGGCAGTGTGCAGAGAGAGTCAATGAAAGCATCAATAACTGTTACGTCTCAGTTTGATCGCCATGTTGAGAGAGCTTAAGCTGCTCGAGGGCTTTGTAGGAGAACCGTTAACAAGCAGAATGCTTTTTTAACGTCAAAGCGAGCGAAGTTTTGCCGACATAAATCCAATGCTGTTAATTTTCGCTCCCTACAAAAAGGACATTGGCAATATCGGCTTCAGCAATGGCGGAGCGATCTATTGAATTCACTTCCGGTGAAGCGGTGTACATTACGCGACACGATAGAGTACAGGATGTTCTAAGCCGATTTCTATTAAATGCGTTGGGGACTGGGCGAGTAATCTACAGGACAGAAGGAAATTAGAAGTAATTACAAATCATGATGTACAGAAGCTTTGGCGAAAGGCGGTTCGGGAACTCGTTTCAAGCGCGTGCAAACCCCCTCTCCCGGAAGTAGTTTGGAAGTCCAGAAAGGGCCATTTATTTGGTTGTATCATGGCTGTGATTCTCTCGTGACAGCTTCCTGTTTGCTTCGCGGTTATCGTAACAATCCAAATGGAAGTTGCCCTCCGTCCTCGGCAAATTGACGACACTCCTAAAACAATTAAAGAAAGTAGTAATCACCCGTAGCTTTGTTAGAAGCGTAAACATTAATTCAGCCACCCTGAACTAATTTCAATATCCGGTTCGTTTTGCTAGTCCTTGGAATCATGAAATTTAACTATTTCATGTATATATTACATGTTGAACACTCACACATTAAACACCGCATTACATCACTCACTCATTCAGTCATTCACTCACTCAAACAATCACAAACTCACTCAATCCATCACTCAATCCGTCACTGCCTCACGCATTCACCCCCTAGATCATTGCTGATTCATGTCCAGTTCCTTCTATGTTTCTCGGTTAGTTTTCAGTAATTTATTAATATAATGCGTTGGTCTTCGTTACAGTAAATAGAACTCGAGATGTCATTGCCAGTAACGAGGGTGCAAGTAGCAACGAAAACAGAGTTGCAGTAAGTATCTAGCAGTAAAAAAAGTTGTTTTTTTAAATAATAATCATAATATTCTAATAATAATATTACACTCATCAGAGTTTGGGTTTTTTAAAATTAAAGTGGAATAATTCCAAATTGCACGTGGATATAGTTAATCATGTATTGGTATTAAAATGGGTACGTGTATTTCTTTATTAGATTTGGGATTACGAGAGACCTCCTAAGATAGCACGTGGAGATGAAGGAAGTACGGATTCTGAGATTATTACGAACGGTCAGGTGTTTTCAGCTGTACACGCTGTTTACGGCACCCATTTTGCATCCAATTCTGCCTCAGACGTCAAACAAGAATACGTACAGTCCGCAACCACGGGAGATCATCACGCAGGTGGCGCTTACAGTCCAGCAATAGGTGAGTTATGACGTCATTAGTATTACGCTGCATTGTGGGTATGTTGTAATGTGTTGTGTGAACGCATGAAATATATGAATAGCTTTTCAGTGGAACGTGTCAGTAATTCTGTAAGCAAATTGTCTAAAAGAAAATGTCTTGATTCGTAATTTATAATTATGTAGATATATGTAGAAAAAAAAAAAGTGACTAATATTATTCGTGCATGTGATTACTGTACCTTCCATGGTTTAATGCTGCACATTTTGTTTTGTTTTGTTTTATTTTAATTAATATAGACTATTTTAGATTTTTGTAATGACACCATTTTCAGTTGCTTGAATGTTTGTATTGGCTTTCTTCGAGGTACAGTTGCCCAAATAAGCACAGCTCCCACCGGAAATGACGCAAAGGCTGGTCACTCCCCTGTAACTAATGACAACACAATTCAGACATCCAGTACCCCTCCCAGTAGTTTCGAAGGTATTAACATTCACAAACTGCTTTTTATTTTATTTATAGTACCTTTTGTTTTATTTCAATTTATTAAGAGTAGAAGATGTTGTACTTGGGTGAAAATGTTCACCGAATATTTCTCTTTTCGCTCTGTTTGTTAACCACCTATTCGATATTTAGATTCATCAATACTAGTTTCAAGACATAAGACAAGGGATCATAAACTACATTACAAGTAACGTATATTAGACAAGTACAAAGGCCGTAGAGGTCATGGGACCGGAACATGAATGTTGTCTTCAAATCCCAATCGCTCTCTGCTCAAAAGCCCCGTGTCTAGATTAGTGTATTCGTAATTCAGTCGAATGTCAATTCCCGACTACCATTGGCGTCGAAGTATCCGGACGGAATTTTAGGATGCAGTCGTCGGTCATAGTGGGAACATCGAGGAACACCGAGGAGACGATGACGGTGATATAGCGAGTCTGTGGTACCAGCAGTCTCGGGTCTGGGCGAAGTGATGACCGCATTGCATGCTGGAAGCTCATTCCTGGCGTTCTCAGCGCCATATATAAACCGTCGCATAAAGAATCAATTGCATCTAATTGCATTTATTAGTCGCGGGCAAGTTTGGCAATGCCTAGTGTTTGGATGTACTGAAACACTATTTGATCGAGATGTAAGCAATTACAGATGAAAGGATCTTTATTGGCAGCGATAAGAGATAATGTGCGGGTAGACGAGATTCTCGTTCAAAGTCACGCACAAGTTTAACCCGCCATGACAGACGAGCATAAGAAGGGGACGGAACTCTTGTGTGTGTATATAGAGTGAGGGACATTAACTAGGTCTCTGTGGGGAATACGGCAGAATGCAGCATACATATTTAGCAACCAGCATTATAATTCATTTTGGTAAAGAATAATTAATTAAAGTCTTGAATTGTATTGCCATTATTCTCTGGAAGTCTGCTGGTTTCTGTGGGTGGAGAGCCCGCATGTCCAAAACAAAGCTATCGTGTTGCGGATTTAACGGTCCTCATTTGGGTCCAATCGCAAACACTGTGCAAACAAATGCAACATTGCGCAAACAAAAGCGACAAATGTTGATATTGCAAGTAGTGTATGTTGAGACAATGCATGAATTAGTTAGCAAACAAATGTTTTACAGTAATGTTATCAACTGAAGTGTCACCCACTTATGCACTTAATAACGCCGGTCTTCATCCGGGTTGCACAAGCTGTTTTCTCTTAGGGTAACCTTCACCCAGCTTTGGAACTGTTCTAACAGTGCTGGGTGCCTTGCGTCTTTTAGAGTCTGTTTGTAAAGTTACCTATATGTATATAATAGGCTTGTGAGGTGATGTCTGTGCCGATTCCATTCACACTTCGACAAATGGACATCTTTTTTTAAAATAAGTTTCGAAATGGGCAGTAGGATGTATTTTTTTTTTGGCAACGAGTAAAGTCGTTTCCCTGTTTGTCCATGCTTAATCGTAATTGTCGTAACGAACTGTGATATATTGAACTTTAGTAAAACTCTCTTCGACAGCCATCCTATATGCTTCGGCAATATCCTTTTTAGGGAACACTTTCCGTAGAGAAACTAAATGACGTGTGTTCTTTTTTTTTTAAAGTCTAAAAATACAGACGAAGCTTGCGTACTAAACGTAAACAGGTTTCAACCCGGGGACATCGTCTCATATCACTGGCTCAGTCTATAAAACCTTTTTATTTGTATTCATCGAATTAGACAAAACCTGTGTCAAATGGCCCAAAAATTTCCCAGATTAACTGTGCCTGTGTTTTATATGATGTAGTAGGAGAATACAGTCGAGTTCATTCAACTGTCGTCATTTGTAATATATGTATGTAGTGTATCCGTATGTTGATAATTATGTAGTCGGTGTCTGTATGGTACATCGTTAGTAATGCTCTTGTCGCTGTTGTGATTGGCATGACCCCGCATGCTATATATCGTCTTACAGCCAGTGTCAACACTTCCCATGCCGCCACATCACCAACAAACAACAATAACACGACCACCAACAACAACAATATCAACAATAACAACCCCTCCCCTCCCTCCAAGCCTGGGACCCCAACCCTTTCTGGGAGCTCTACTTTTACCGAGTTGAAGCCAGTTCCCTCGGTTGCTCCAGTCAGCCAGCCTTATGCACCGCTCCCTCCCATTGGACAGACCTTCTCAAGTAAGCCTTGCATGTTTGTTACAACCCTTTTCATTGGTTCATATTGTGCACGTTTGTCATTTTGTGTATGCCAGCACTTTTGTTTTTATTTTGCATGAGTAAGCATGCGATATGGTGTAAATACATATATAATATAATGGTATATATGTATTATACAGCTGTGTGTATGATAAAAGCACGGACATTGTGTATTAATTTTATCATGTATAGACATGTTATGCTATGATAATCCCCATGGGATAAAGTTTGCTTTGTTTCTTGTGGGAGAGTTCACGCAAAGCCTGCTACTAGTTAACTCTAGAACACGCATATATACTACAGTCTGGTCACGATAGGAGGTGATCTATGCCATCTAATGTAACACACTGTTCAAACCCTTGTCATTTGTTTATTAGAACGCGCCCAGTCGTGTGTTCCTGTGATCTAGACTGGTCACCGAGCATGCTTCCATAGAATAATAACACGGCAGATTTTGACACCCGTCTAGTTAAGAGAAATGGGTCTTATCAAAGTTTCTAACGTGCAACGAAATGGTTCATTCGGTACATTATCTAAATTATTTTATTTTTTTATCAGATATGAATTTTGGAACATTATATTTGTCGATTGATATGTGTGAATATAATCATATTAATTTAAATATTACATGGAAACTGGTCATATTTGAAAAATAACGTAAGTGTGTATAGTGTTGCTCTTTATTATAATACTAGTATAGCCTACGATCACTTTCATTTGTGGCATAAAACACACATGCATACACTGCATGCATACAAGCCGTGATATGAGCCCGTTCTTGAAAGCGGCTTTAAACCCCAATTAACATTGACAACAACAACATTAATGGCATACCGTATCTTATGTCCTTTACTGTATTACTACGCGTATTTGGCTCAGTCCTATATGTTCGTGTATCCGTCAGTTAACAGCGGCTTTTATTTTGTAAGCAGAAATCAAAACATCAATAGCTTGGAACGTTTTTTCCCCCGTTAACCTGGGCAAATGTTGTTGGAGGCTTTTCATGCTCAAGCAGACACATACATTTTCTCTTTCAGTTGAGTGTAAAAACGTTTCCAAAAACAAGTGTAGCTTTCACCTGTTGTCTCCGTGTCTGGATAACCGAAACCGCTGCCTTCCGTATTGATATATACCCGCTAAAATGAAAACATTTTAATACAAATTAGAGAATGTTTCATACACATTTCTTAGTGTCAAATCTATATCTAATATTATTTCATTTGATATCGCGACCTAACTATATAATTCAAACGTTATGTGAATGCTATTAAAGGTCTGCGTGTATAATACTGTTAATGGAGAATTTTAGACATACTAGTAGTACTAGTATTTCATATTGCCAACCGAGTTCAATGGTGGAATTAACATCCACCTGCATGGATTACCAATTGAAACCCAAGTTGGTTAATTGATCTGTATGCACATGAACAGCTGAGCGCCATAGTCCACGGGCCTCTTGTTATGTTTCAAACCTTAAAAAGTCGATAGTATATTATTATTATTATTATTATTATTATATAATATATATACTACTAAATTACTATATACATATCTATATAGTAATGTTGAAGAGTAATTCACCGGTTCGTTAGATATCTCGTATCTCGGCAGCCGCTTAGTAGAAGCCTTATTACTTCCGGTTCCAAATTACTAGTAATAGTAGTTACAAATCGCAGTATGCAAGATACTCTGTATATCGAATATTGCATTTAATTATTATTTATTGTCCTCTCGGGGTTTTGTTACTCTCCTACTAAACAAAAATAGAGAATATATTTATACTTTTATTCACAAGATCAACCCATTTGAATTCGTTCGGTGACACTAAAATAAGCACTTCGCTTGTGTGCCAATCCGTTTTCAGTTCATTTTGAATACTAGTAATATATGTTTAACCCAACATTTCATTCAGTGAATTAATCCAGTGCGCGTGTCTCAGTGACTTGGCCCAGTGTTTGGTATCGAATGACATTAGATGGCATTCAATGTATTGGGCGGTCTTCTTAGTGCATAACAATAATAATATAATATTATTGCATTAAATCCGAAAAGCTAGCTCGGTTAAATGTATTATTTATTCTGCAAATAATGGTCTTGGTATATTAAACGATCCAGTATGTAACATTCATTTAATGATACACCTGATTTCAAATACTAGTAAGCGAAAGAGGCAAAATATCGGAAAGGACAATAACCGGATGGCAAAAAGACCGGGTAGTGGAAGATGTTCTAGGGTCTATAGACCGAGTGACGGTAAATGTCCTAGGGGGGAAATACCGGATGATGGCAAATGTCTTAGGGACTATAGACCGAGTGACGGTAAATGTCCTAGGGGGGAAATACCGGATGATGGCAAATGGCTTAGGGACTATAGACAGAGTTACGGTAAATGGAAATACTGGATGATGGCAAATGTCCTAGGGACTATAGACCGAGTAACGGTAAATGTCCTAGGGGAAAGACCGGGTGATGGCAAATGTCCTAGGGACTATAGACCGAGTAACGGTAAATGTCCTAGGGGAAATACCGGGTGATGGCAAATGTCCTAGGGACTATAGACCGAGTGACGGTAAATGTCCTAGGGTTGAAAAGCCAAGACCTGGTGGGAAGACCTGGACCTGTATTTTTCTCATCCAATATAAAGTGATTCATTTGAAATTCGATACACTTTCAATATCCATAATGTAGGTTAATACATATACATTTTCGTTATTTCAATCATAACCTACCGTACTCACCATTGAGGGAAAAACAAATCTTCCTTAAGTATGTTTACATACTACAGTCTAAATAGATTCATTCGAAAGGAAACTATCAATTTCACATAGGATGGCGCTGTCTTTGTCAGTCATGCGTTTGCCTCTGGCGGATGATGTGACAGTTAGACATAGCCATGCATTATTTAGTGACACAACCGCACAGCATTGTCAATTTGCTCGTCAGTGCAGTGCTTGTACACAATACACATCAGTCGAATAGCAGACAGTGGCCGCTTGTGGCCCATATATATGTCCCACCCGGTTTATATATATATACTAGTATAATATATACATGTATTTATATCAGATGTTCGATCTGTATTGCCTTCACGAGACCCCCTGTGTAGCTCATTTTTCTTTACTTTATTTATTTTTGTAAGTTGGTCTCTCGAGTGAAGTCCACTCTTCAGTAATTCATTACTGTATATGCATACTAGCGCTATACAAATTGTCATATTACAATGATTTTATTTTATACTAATTAGTTCAAATGATCATACAAAACAGTAACTCACCTGGGTCCGTATTCTCGAAACTTCGTAAGCGTTAAGACGTTCGTAAGTATTAAGAATTTGCCTAACTGGTTTTCTGCTTTATGGCAATTTTAAATAGATCTTTTCTTCCGACTAACACGTTCTTAAGTTACGAAGTTTCGAGAATAACGTCCCTGAATATATATATATATTATTATTATGACTTATTTATATTAACCCAAGAGAATACTAGTATCAAATTCGGGGACTAGATACTATGTACTATGTATGAGACCCTTACTTATTTCATTTGATTTATTTGGCACATTAAATTTCATACGTACACTTCATCAGATAGATGAAAGACGGTTTGTAATGTTTGTGATAAGTATATGTACATATATATGTATATCCCCTATTTCCATTAACAAATCCTTATTTCCACAATTCCGCTGGTTACTAGTATCTGAGATTCCGTAAAGCATATGGTTGCAAACTTTTTAATTTTCAGCTCCAGCCATCAGCTACAGCACCACCCCCACCCCCACATACACCGGACAGACGGGTGTAAACAGTTCGGTACCCATAGTCCTGCCCCAGGTTCCAGGAGGCATCTACCAACCCGGCAATGTACCAGGTATAGACCAACCCCGACCGACCCCAATGCTTCACTCTAAAATGTCCCCGCATTATTCTAAAATGTCCCCGCATTATTCTAAAATGTCCCCGCATTATTCTAAAATGTCCCCGCATTATTCTACTGCCAGAACCGTTTAGGTGGTGCACAGTAATACATAGCATACATAGGTACGACCCACTCCCAGACCAAACCACATCACACCACGCCACGCCACGCCATGCCATGCCATGCCACACCACACCACACCACACCACACCACACCACACCACACCACACCACACCACACCACACCACACCACACCACACCACATGCACCACACCACACCACATGCACCACACCACATGCACTACACCACACCACAACCTAAACCTAATACATGTATACAAATACTTTTTTTTTTAAGTGTTAATTCCGTGTTAATGTTGCACACCACACCACACCCAAATATACAAATACATTTTAAATGCAAGTGTTAATTCCGTTTTAATGATGATATAAAAACAAAATATGACGTAACATCATTAACGCATTTGCTCTCTATACTCGGTTACTAATGCAGTATTTTGACGTAACATCGTAACGCACGTGCTCTCTATTCTTCATGCAGTTATATGACGTAACATCGTAACGCACGTGCTCTCTATTCTTCATGCAGTTATATGACGTAACATCGTAACGCACGTGCTCTC
>JAULBO010121539.1:0-10357 GCA_032355325.1 Clypeosectus delectus | reverse complement strand
TGCCATCTACTGACATACATGTACCTAACATCTGTCATCTACTGACATACATGTACCTAACATCTGTCATCTACTGATACATGTACCTAACATCTGCCATCTACTGATACATGTACCTAACATCTGCCATCTACTGATACATGTACCTAACATCTATCATCTACTGATACATGTACCTAACATGTCATCTACTGGTACAATGTAACATGTACCCATACATCTACTGAGAACCAGTGTAAACTGGCAACAGCTGCATGTACACTATACACAGTATATCTACATGTATGCATTTATCACGATTCTTGCAATGAATGGCGTTCACAGAATGAACATTATTGTTAGAAAACAGCATTTTTATATTGAAATGGCGGCTGCATTTCAAACTATTTTCAGAAATATGAAACATCAGAGTACCTGCATGTTCTCATCCTGGAAGAAGATCTATTTACTGGATTATAATGACCAACTTAAGGGATTACTATGATCTACTTACTGGCTGCAGTGCTCCAATGAGAGACTTATATCCTCGTCTGGCGAGTGGATGACCCTGTCAGTAGTTTTGAAGTCCAGCTCCTTTCCTTCCCGTCGTCTGGCTTCTGGTGGAAACACAACATTTAAAGTACGCGCCAAAATCATTGGAGTATGCTGATGTGTGTACGTCTGGTTTCTAATCGTCAAACGAATAATTTCCAGTACGTGCCAAATTCATTGGAGTATGCATAGCTTGTGACGGTGTGGTATCATATTTGTCCCGCTACCAAATATATCCCTCCGTCCAATGAGTGCTGAGCAATGTATTTGCCTCACAGATTATTTATGTGATTTTATGGATACCACTGGTCAATAGTAGAGTTAACTGAAACTATCGTATTCCGTTATGATAATTGGTAGTTTTACAGCAGTATTTATGGGAGGTACATATGTTACTGGGCTCTGATTGGAAGGAGGGACATAGCGGTACACCTGGCTTGGTGGAAACAAAACCATTTACAGTGTGCGCCGAAATCATTGGAGTACATACACTACAGCGAGTGCAATTGTCAGACGTATAGTGCGATGGCACACGAGATGGATATTAATGAATGGATGGCCATCCTTATGGACATTGCTTCGCTCTCGATTATGATAATGATATTATCATAGAATATGCCGTAGATTTCTCAAACTGAAATATTCATGGACAGATTCTTACCATAGCAGGGAGTTTGTTCGTAGAAATCTCTTCGTCTTTTCATCTCACCTGAAGCAAGAATTACAGTGACATTGATTGGCAACATTCTGTTAATTTCGATTCAACGACCGAAATGTATCCTCATGAAAATCCACGCGTAATACGTTCCATGATAATTGATAGATCGAGGGGATTCATGATTATCAGAGGTCGTATCCCATGGAAACCATCAATACAATTACAGTACTTGTATGTCCATGGATACAAGTGGACGGAATTTCTGTATACAAGTTAATTGCAATAGAAAATGCAAGTTTAAGTGTGTAACCGGAGACAAGTATAAAGCACACTGTACCAAGAGTAAAGTAGATGTGTATGTTGTTTGGAGGAGGCCGTTATTTCTAGACCAACTTACTTTTGAATAGACCTGGGACGATTTTATATACAATGTTCTGCAACGTTTCGTCATATCTGAAAAGTAAAAATGCAGGTAAAATGAAGAACATGGCATTTAGTTTACATGTACATGTAATACTAAAATAATATTACTTAATTCCAGTTAAAATACGATTTCGAAAAAGTGTTGTATGTAAAATGGCTAATAATAATAATAAGATAAACTGTCCATACCTTATATTTTGCCACGGTCGAGTCTTGTGGATGAGGACTTCACACATAGGGCAATAGTTGCTAGTTTCCAGATATCGGACAATACACGTCTTGCAGACTGAAATACAAACACGGTAACATAAGTATGCTGTAGTACTATATAATACTAGTGTCAGAAACGGTAACTCTTCACTACAGTCAAACACGGCAACATCAGTTTAGTCAAACACAGCAACATCAGTATGCTGTAGTACTATACTAGTGTCAGAGACGGTAACCCTTCACTATATAGTCACACACAGACCCATTATTGTCATTGGTAGAATGACTATCACACACAACATTAGCAACATCAGAGACGGAAGACCTTCCGTGCCCAGTCAGATACATTTATATATGTAACATGGTAGGGATTCGTGGTACCGGATGTGCATACGATTTTGTATACCTAGGAGAATACTAGGCGGCTATGAGTATACCGTATGCCATTAGTATCTAGAATGTGAGTAAACGACATCAAATAAAGTAGAGATGCGACCCCAGTGCTATATCACCTGCCAACCCACACCACTATACCGATTCCCACCCCCCAAGCTCAGGAATAATCCCATGTGCTTGTTCAATGCACACACTACTAGTAATTCACATCGTGTTACATTGGTCACAATATACACGAATGCATTATGTACTAGTATATCATGGCTGACCAGTCATCGACACATTCAAGTATGTATACGATCATAAGATATACTAGTATACAACTTAGAATGCGCACGCTACAATTAATACAATTTGTACTTCCCCGAAAAATAAAAGGATCTAGCTATTTATCCGAACACCCAGGAAAGCAATCTGGGACGCGCCACGTTTCCCATAGAACACAGAGTCCGGTGATTTGCGTGTCCTAGGATATCGATTGTCGGAAAAGGAATCGATGCGACGATGGCCCCAGTAGTGTGTGGAGCTCTGAGAGCCGTGTACAACACTACCGCCGCCTGTCGGCGAGTCAGTAGACACGGTGTTAAGACTTAGAAAAGCTTAGTGGAAACAACGTCGTCTGTAAAGTGACTGGGATGATGCGGAAACTCGGGACTTATCTTACAGCATTAATTCAGCCGGAAAGGAATATATACCGTTCATTAAATACTAGCATGGAAGTAACTGTAGTAGTTACACAGCACACAGCGGATGATGTAATATTTCTTACTCTTGGTATAATATATTTTCTTCTGTGCTACGCTTACCTAAATTCATGCAAATATTGATATCCTTGTATATTTGTAATTAAAGACGTTTATATGAAAACTAGGGTATCTAATTAACGAGCCGAGGTACTAATTAATCATCTATGTACTCCAATACAAACTACATCGTTTGCTCACACTCATTGATATAAAAATAAACATATTATGATAATTAGCATAGTGTATATTAATAGTATTAACGACACTATTACTAGTAAATCGGTTTTGTCTCGGACATCCGCCCCGCGTACATGTTGCATACACATGTTAATAGATAGCGGCTCTATATAGTGTCGTGTTCCTTCTCTCGCTGGGTCGGCTTCATTAAGTATACGTCCCTATCGTCGGATTGGTCTACCAGGGAAACACTCCCTCCGGCGGTCTTAACAGATACGTGTGGATGCTTATACTTACAAGCCTGTTTGTATTCGCATGCTAACGTGAACTGTACAGTAGCTACAGTATCACTCCGCCGTGAACAGGCTGGTCCGTGCATCAGACGGAGTATCAGGTCCCGAGGTTACTAAACCTTTTCTTTTTAGCACGATTCCATGCTCAACTCAAGGTTTCGTTCACAAATCTCCATTATAATATTATCTGAGTCTGGGCATGAAATCGTACTCAACAAGTTAACAACCTCCGGGCCATGTCTAAAATTACAACCCAGGTCGATCACCTCCAATAATGTTTCTGCATAGATACAGCGATATTTGTATCAAGCGGAGTACATGCACAGTATATATGAGGCTGTTCTCACGTTTCGGGTGATATTAACCTACATTTAATACCATTGTTTGATACATGGACCGACTACGTGATGTCTTAGTATTATGTTTCAGTATAAATATTCGAGTCAATTACTAAGAGATAATGTACGTACACGTACATCGTCAAGACTGTCTGGATTAAATAAATGTGCATACAATATTGGACGACACATATCAGATCGAATCCATTGACCATAGGTGTTGATAAATAATAATAAATAAGTTAATAGTCCATGTATAAATCGCATGACTCGTGCCAATGCATGCTCGAAGGGCTACCAGGTGAGGAAATAGTCTAGTTAAGATAAACTGCCTTAAATACATGTGTCCTGAGATTGGTTTTGAAAGTGTTCAGTGTAAGACTGGTTCGAACAGAGAGAGGAAGAGAGTTCCACTGGGAGGAGGCAGAGAAGACAAGAGAGCACGACGATGGAACATAATATTGTTACACAGACTTAACAAAACAATAGTTTTCTTGTAAATACATGTATTTAATTATTTCACAGCCTATACAATAATGGAAATGCATGTACTGTATATGCCATAAGAATATACTACTTAGTTTTTATATTCATATATCATGCCATGGCAATGGTATAATGCAGATATGCAAGAATCCATGGAGTAAAATGTTAGTCGGTCACGACCTCCGAACTAAAACCTGGGGTGCACGTTCAATGTGACAAAGGATAGGTAAGCCGCTGAGTTAAACTGGCTCCCTGTCCCGTGTACGGTCATACGACTCTTGAGACAATGACCAGTTTAGTAAGTTTAGTACACCCTTGGTGTAGAAGACGAGCGCAGATTACTGCCCGGGGCTCCGACTCCTGCTCGCGTTAAACCCGACCCTACTCCTGTAGAGCCTCGCGACCTTCACGACCTTTCACCAAGCGTTAGTAAATACTGCAAGGTCGGCAATCTAACGTCGTCGCTCTACATTCAGTCGCGGACGTGCTTCGTGAATGGAAGTGGTGCGGAGAACCTACGATGTCTATACTCCAAACAAAATGACTTCCTTTTTAAGAAAGAAGAAGGGCTTGTTACCTCCTGCAACGTCACTAATTGTAGTGGAACAAGAGGGCGCTGTTCCTACCAGGCATACGGTATCGTACTGATTACAGAATACAGTGGTGCCACGTTATAGCGAGGATGGTGGTAGGTGCAAATAGGGAAATATAGTCAATGATAAGTATATAGGTAGGTGCACGTGGACACATTTACTAAAACAATAAGACTAATGCAATCGTAAACATACATGTACTAATGTAAACACTATACATTGATAATAAGTATTATTATACAAGTTGTACTGTAATGCAGGATTACATATTATTGTGTACAGTGTGTTATTGTCATTATATACTATTTATGTTTTCAAAATAGATAAGTTCGTATATATTACACAAGATATATTTATTGTTTACCTTGTAAAATGAATGTGATGCAACCAATAATCTCAAATGCCCACCAAATGACAGTGTGTCGGCCATTTCCTCTACCTCGATAAGATGGGGGGGGGGGGGGGAGACACACACACACAGACAATACTATAACATTCGAGAACAGAATTTTGTATGTGTATCAACGCCAATAACCGCATACTAGTAGTATATCCTTTGCTCCAAACTAGTATATATCATTTAAATCAAGACCAACAGTCGCATCTAGATAATTTTCATCAAGACCAACATTCGCATCTAGATCCATTACATCAACACCAACACGTTACAGTCGAAGATATCGTTTACTTCAACAGCAACAATCGCATTAATTCCTTTCCTCCACCAACAGTCGCATGTTTCCTTTACCTCAACACACACACATTGATTGAGATTCGCATAGATCATTTTACCTCAACACCATCATTCGAATATACATTTTACCTCAACACAAACAGTAGCACACATCCTTTACCTCAACATCAACAGTCGCATGTATCCTTTACCTCAACACACACACTGATTGAGATTCGCATAGGTCATTTACCTCAACACCATCATTCGAATATACATTTTACCTCAACACAAACAGTCGCACACATCCTTTACCTCAACATCAACACTCGCATAGATCCTTTACCTGAACAGCAACAGTAGAATAGGTCATCTACCTCAACAGTCAACACCAATGCTCGAATCCATTGGCATTGCCGCGGTGCCTCAGAATTAACAGTCGCATAATATATATATCCTTTACCTCAACACCAACAGTCGCATAGATATTGAACCACATCAACAGACTCGACACCAACAGTCGCATAGATAATATACCTCAACATCAACACGTTGGCGAAGATCACTGCTATCCATCAAGAAAAGCCAAACAAGACGTACAATTATATTCAAGTCCGTGTTAATGACGTAAGATACGCATCTACATTAGTGTCAAGTGCCTCGCCGGAAGTAAAGACGCGCATACATACTCTCATCTCACTTTGTAAATATTCCACTCACAGATAGCATACCTTTCATGTCGCTGCAGTGATTGGCAGAATTTAATTTCGCATGTTTGTTTATGTTTGAAAGACTGGCGATAACATCGGGATACTATTTTGAACATTACACTCACAGCTTACTGTACTGGAGATAAACTTTCAGTTATGCAGACACTGTGAGCGCGCTGCATCACTTCGCCTTGCACTTCTAAAAGGATTCGCTGACGCAGAAACTCATCACCTCATCATTAACTCGCTATACGTATGGCACTGTTTGGAGCTGGTGGAAACCTACTCGCCTCGCTCACGTAGAAGTCGGCAACATGAAAGGTCAAGCTGTTTAGGGCCGCTCCATTTGCCACCTTTGATCTGGTAATACCTGGTGAGAAGACCATGTTGTCGAACGTATTGGGAAGTTTATACGCCAGATAATATTCCGACAATTGTCCGCGTTAGCGAAGCTTTGTTGTTGCGATTTAGCATCTCGTTATCAAAGACGTCAGATATTGCAAACCGTCTTCGGCGCTCGTGGGACGCAGCTCTTAGAAGAGAAAAGGTCAAAGGTAACGTTGAGAAAGTCAAGAAGCTTTAAGGGGTTGTTAATACTCGAGTTGCGTATTTGTTCAAATCTCGCCTTACCAGTACCGGAATTCAAAGCTAACATGAAATTTGATAGAATTATTAACGGTACACCAATCAGAAAACGAGTCCATCTTAAGACCGACCATTTATATACTAATTTGAAGGTAACCACCATTCAACGATGAATGTACGAGATATCTACTACACCCTGCCGTTCTAATAACCTCTCTATCCCCCAACCCCCAACCACCCTCACCCCCTCTATCTCCGTGTCTCTCTATCTCCCTCCCTCTCTCTCTCTCTCTCTCTCTCTCTCTCTCTCTCGCTCTATGATATACACCGTTAATTTATACTTTCCATGTTAGACAAGGACAGCTAGGTTGTCATGACAACCACACGGTTTAAGTTAAAACAAGGCGTATCTAAACCTGTCCGCATGGGACCTTCCAGCTGTTCTTTATACGAAACCAGACTTCTATTGAGCTAGAACATAGTTCAATATCCAAACTTCCTCTTTTTATAGTAAATGTATTCAAGATAACCACCACGACATTTGAGAACATGTTCCCCTGTACGTGTGAAGTCTTCTCATCTTCGCGTCAAGAGGTCGGAAGGGGACACAACTGATAAAACCCACGGGTAAGAAATCCTTCTGGAGTCAACGAATCAACTTCTTCCATGAAGGCGGCCAATATACAATTACACGGTGTAGAAACACATCCGGGTAGTCATGTTAGTGCAGACAAAGGGAGGTAATCGCTCTGATTGACAGCCATAATACACATTGTGAGAGATATCACGAGGCCGATGCTATACTGATATCCGAACGCAGGGGTTAGGAACGATCCCTGGGGAGCGATACGTGACTAGATCGTGGACGGGAATAATTATGCGTGTGGATCTACAGTAACGAAAGTCAACGTGGCAATTATACAGGCCCTGCTCTTGTCAAACATGGACAGCACTTTGAACAGTAAGTTCGTGGTAAAGCATGCGTATCAAACATAATACGTGTGGATGTTCTCATGAACGGCGGAACAGACAAACCTGATAAAATCTACCATGACCCGAGATTACGAAACATTTTGAGTATGATTTCATGCTCAGGCTCAAATATTATATGACGTGTGAACAAAACCTTGCTCAAAGATGTTTATGCAGTAACATCGGAGCCAGATATCAGATTCTGTTGAGTATAGTCGTTCCCAATATGAATCCGAATGACACAAGTATGTATACACCCTCAACTAGAAACAATATTTAAATTAACAATGTCAATATCATCATACTTCCGTCATTTCAGATGACCGTCACCCTCAGCCAGAACTCCCTACATCGATGTTTATGAAACTTATTTAAACCGAAAGGTCATGCATGGTTCATACATACGGGTTATTTGTTGGCGTGACTACATGTACGTATACGTGTACACGACCTCTGCCCGGGATGATCGCCTAATCAGGCGGAATAGATGTAATATATACGTTTTGTCGAGGTCTGTACACCGCCTAGAATACGACCACACGCAAATATATGCACTGACAGAGAAACCGAGAACGGCCTCTTTCATCCTCTACGCTCGAGACTCTTGATTGACAGGATAAACTGATCACGTGACAAAAACGCATTTCCGGCATTACACCCATGAATATTCCGTGAATGGGAATGAGATATATGAGAAACGAGTCATACAATACAGTCGCGACACACTAGTCGGCTTAATCACAACTACAACCCTTTCGAGACAATACAGACATCTGTCAACTCTGATAAAATTGTCATTTTTTTCCCCAGGCGAGATATTTCCATGCGCTATCTTCTTTACCATTATATACTATCTACTGACCCGCGTTGTGGGCTTCTACACTACAGACTACACGCGCAGACGCAATGGTGCTAAGTGACGCCAACCAGTCACTCGGCCCACCCTCAGAACTGTCTACAGCCCTCTCGGTAGGCTCTCGTAGGTTTCCATATTGGTATAATTATGTTCAGTCATGTGGTATAATTCAACATAGTCACGTGGTCCACCTGTGTTCAAAATGGCGGCTGCTGACACGCTTGATAATCGTGGCAATTATATAGGCATTCCGAACTCTCAATCTGTTTGGCTGTTAAATCAAAATCGGTTAATAAGTGGAACATTGCGGTTTCCAAGCCAAGTAATAAAGCCGTGTTTATTTTGGTTGTGAGTGAGTGAGGACCTACTTCCATCACTACACCGTGGTGAATCGGTTTATAACTGTTTGCGGGTTTAAATCTCTACGCGAATCCCCAGAGCGATTTCCTAGAGAATATTGGAGCAAGGGGGAAATAACTCGAGGGTGTTCCGATAGGCCAACCAGTATGCAACTAACGCCATCTATCGGTGCACCGGTCCAATCCATATGCATTCCTAGGTTATTTCTGGCCAATCGCCAGTCACTGAACTTGAAGGAGAACTTAATCGGATTTCACGAATAATTAACTGCCAAAAGGTGTTGGAAAATTGATTTGTGTTACGAGTCGGAGTGGTAATATCGATAACAAGTAATACACGTCATGGCATGGGTCAAGCCTGTGTGTGTGTGTGTGTGTGTGTGTGTGTGTGTGTGCGCGCGCGAGAGAGAGAGAGAGAGTGAATCTCTGTGTACGTTTGTGTGTAAATAAGGTATAGCAACCCGCTGTCCATGCCTTAATACTGTTATTCATGATAAGCGTGGTGTTTCGTACACACAGTACTAGTATTGCATAATTTAGCCAGTGTATATCGTATTGTGGTAGCGTACTGTGTCGTGCTTTGGCATTTTATCTGATATGGCAAGGGGGTTGTGTTTATGCCCTATCATTATTAATACACATGCATACTATTTTACACACACTTTCATTTTGTGATTAGGGTTAGGGGTTTAGTTTAAACATATTTTATTGACCAAAATGTCATGGGATAGGATAAAAGCTGGACGCTTACTAGACCCGCTCTCTAATTAACACAAATGAAATAAGTATGTGTTGTATGTACAAATTAATATATAAATGAATACAGTTGGTAATTAACTTGTGAGGTACAGTGATAAACTGACAGTTAGTAGTTGATAGAATAATATGATAGTCAACCAACAGCCTAGATGTATATGAACAATGTATTACTACATGAAAGGCAGTTGGACATGCATATGATTAATTCGGGACAATATTTATGTAGTAACTCAAGCCAGTATAACCACATACTAAGACAATATAAAGTGTTATCGTTCGACAAATCTCCAAACCAGTATTTCCCCAGCTGTTGAATACATGTATGTCTGTCTGCATGTGTGCCTGTCTGTCTGTCTTTATGTCTGTCTGCATATGTGCCTGTCTCTCTGTCGTTATGTCTGTCTGCATGTGTGCCTGTCTGTGCAGGCATGTGTGCCTGTCTGTGCAGGCATGTGTGCCTGTCTGTGCAGGCATGTGTGCCTGTCTGTGCAGGGTCACGCGGGCACGAGTTAGGACGATGGAAAGGCATCAGTCAATGCTTGGTTTCATTAGTTCCCTAGAATACCCTCCACGCGAAGAAAGTAAATACTTG
>JAULBO010121528.1:0-10357 GCA_032355325.1 Clypeosectus delectus | reverse complement strand
GAAGTTGTCCTACCCAAAACTGTCTGACACATGGGACGTCTGACAAATGGGACGTCTGACAAATGGGAGGACACCCACGTACCATGTGTCTCCTCGGCCTGATCAGGCCTTGCTTGTCTTATTATTATGTGTACAGTGCATGCATGTTTTATATCTTACTGTATCACAAGCGTATCAGTACAGTAAAACAGGTGACGAGATGAGTACGCATTGTAGACAGCGGCTAAAGGATTCGGTTTCAGGTCTGTGTCAACAAGGAAGTTATATGGTGTCAGATCTGCGTAAAGAGGCGCCAGGCGTATCACTCCGGAAATTACTCATTCAGAACTTCTTGGAAATTTCCGGTTATGAGGAGAATAAGACAGTTTAGGCTACACGAATAGACATGAATATACATGGGAGGTGTATGCCCCCGTACCTTTCAGCTGTGCGAATTGTTTGGAGTAGGCCTAGTTAGGCTACTGTGTGTTCCAGAACACTGTGCGGTACTCGTACGTGGTGGTGCAGAGAGAAAAGTGGCGAAACAAAATGGCTGTCGCGTGTCAACAGTCATTTAATAATCTAGGCCATTCTCTACGCACATTTATTCCATTGCAGGGAAGCAAATATATATTGAAATTTATTGTCAGTTTCAATACACAGTACATTGTATATTGGGACTGAACACTTAGCGCCAGGTTGTGCAATGTGCATGCTTATGCTGGGAAGGGTAGAACTGGAGTAAGCGTAGCATGGAGATGTACCCTTACCTGGAGGAGATGGTTCGGGAATGACATCACCTGTCTGTACGAGAACACTTTGCACATCTGAAGGAACGAGTCACCGATATCCATTCAAAATCCTGTGAAATAAACTGGTCAAATATCTAAATGCGCTACGCATTCACATAAACACGTCATGATACAGACGTCATTCATGCATGGCAACCATTGCACGCATCATTATAGCAACCACGCTTTTAAGGTGAACTCACGATATATTGATATTTTTCCTGATTGCCCAGCTGCCGGTATTGCCAGCGTGCACTGTTTATATAGATATATATTTATTTTAATACATTTTAATATACACAAAATGTAGACAGTAGTATCTGATAAGCCTAGCTAGGCATGTGCTAGACACTTTTATAAACCTTCTTCTTCTTGGTCTGTATACTAGTAGTATATGTGTCTGATTAGTCCTTAATACATTTACAACCATTGGCGTGTATCTACCAATACGCAGGGTTTTCATGTAAACACACATTTATATAATATGTTGGTGGTTTTCATTATGCTATGTTTAAGTCAGAGGTTATCTACGACATTTTAGTATGCAGGAAATAGGATATGGACATTTGGAGTGTCCTCGTAAATTATATTACAGTTCATAGTTAGCTATATATGGCACGCCCCTGACAACTACACGTACATGACTATACTTACTGGTATTTTATATCTTGAAATAACTTCTTGTACCTCTCTATTCAGTCAATAGTCACACGATATACAGTTCAGAGCAAAGTCCAAACTTAAGTGAGAATTATAATCAACCTATATAGCACATGATGTGCATGCTCTGTACAGTTACCTGCACATGCACTTTCTCCGGCTGTTGTCATTTTTACATCACCTGGGCCTGTATTTTCGAAACGTTCTTAGCTAAGAAAATACTTAAGTCCTAAGAATGTTTGTAAGAGGTATATTCTCAAAACTTCTTTACTGATAATGTTCTTAGGTATATGCCAACTCATGCATATATGTAAGACTGGTATAGGACTATTCGTTAGTTTAAAACAACGGCCGCCTGTATTGTTATTGATGACCACGACGAAGATTAATAATACCCATGTTGTCCAGAATAAATCGTGTTTACCGGGACAAAGGACTCGATCTCTTCGACACATTAGGTGACAGCGAGCTCCTAAATGCATACTGATTGCCTAGACATGCAAATATAGAGGTTTTTGAAAGAGTTTAGCCAACATTGTGTCGTCCCATTCAGAATGTCTTTGCAATATTTCCAGAATTGCAAGTTTTGGTGAAATTACTTAAGCATTTTATTAGCTAGCCCCCAAGCCCCTGGAGTATTACCAATTTACCAAACTACAGCTACGTCCCTGATCACGTTTTTTTATAAAGTACTGTACATGTACATTGTAGTGCTCAAGACCATACAGTATAAATAGTATACGTACCTTCAAGAGCTCTCTAGAGACTCCAATCCACCGTATAGATTTAATAAGTAGCACACGCTTAACCGCTTATCTGTTTTGAACTATACTGCATGGAACTGCGCATAGGATTGCTATATAATTATTATAAATGTGCAACTCGGGATACGTCTGTATGCGTCCAATCTCATTAAAATCATATCTATAATCTCAGTAACCAGCGAGTGCTAAATATATATATCTATCTGTTTGAGCGTTAGTTTCGGATCTGATTTTAATGAGACTGGTATGCGTCCGGCGTGTGTGGATGTAATTGTATACGCCTATAGGAGTCGGCTAAACAGCCGGCTAAACTTGTAAACCAACTAAGATACTAGTATGCATGAAACTTGTGTAGTATGCATACAACTGTAGTAACGTATAGCTGTCGTTAAATACGCTTTAATAATTGTAATCATTATTTCAAATTGAGTAAATGGACATGTATGTAATGCATTATTTTTCACCTTCTCCTACTCCCACGTTGTACAATCGGAGTACTATTGTATTACTATAAGAAAGCATAGCTGGGTTTTTTAGAAACAGTCATAGAGGATTGATTATACAAAAACAAATTATCAGTTTTTGCATGATATGATTTTATTTCATTTCTTAAAAGCGTACCAACATGAGTTGCGGTAAACAATGATCTAGCATGACAATTTACGGAACGTCATCAATACACACAGTATTATCACAAGATACTAGTACACTGTACCCATTCCTACACAAATACACAAGGAATAAAACAGGAATAAATTAGCACAAATTAAAAAAAAGAAGAAGAGAATGAATATTTTCAAGTGTCTCCAAGAAAGGTTTACTCTCATTTGTCGTACATCCCATTCGTCCCATTATAATCACATAAGTTATGGTTCAAAGCACACATAATCCCCATCAACTTACCCATACCTCATTATTAGAACACACATCCAAAAACAAACTAATAATATTAGAGTATTCATTACACTTTTATTTGCCCTTCACATATTGTAACATAATGTAATGTGTATTAATGATTACATTGTAATTACAGTACATACATCGCAGCACATAAAATGTATTTCCTAATGTCGCAGTACAGTCAAATGTTAATGTCCAAGCCACAGCCACAGTCAAGCACAGCTATCATAAACTATATTTTGTAATTGAGGAAGCCAATTAATTCTCCTATTCAGATTGATTGAGTTGTTGCTTAACGTCTCTGAGAGAATATTTCACTCATACGCGACGACGATCAGAAAACATTGAATTAAAATCAACAACCTAATTAATCCTGAATTGGAGGATTATGTAAATAAATATAGTTGTAAATGTTCACTATATACATGTATGCAGCTATTAATATGGCTGAAACAAACCTATAGTATGCTGAACAAACAAGTTTGGGATTATCCATTTATAATGGAAAGGTGGTCGGAAGTTATGCCACCCCAAACTGTCTGACATATGGTACGCATGACAAATGGGACGTATGACAAATGGGAAGACACACAAGAAATTGGCAACAATACATTTCACAGTTTATACTGGTATAACAAACACGTTAGACTTGCATGTGGTTGTCAATGGTATTAATTTGTTATTGGCAAAAGCAAGTTGTCCTATTGTATAGTGCATTGGGCAACGGAAAGTGGTGGGTCGTCAATGTCATAGACCTACATGTACTTCATCGTAGGCTATTGTATAGCTTCAGGTAAACATATAATAGTGTTCATATAATATAATACATGTATACATGTACTAGTATTCATGAATGCAAGTAGAAATGGCAAGTATCCGATTACTGTCAATGTTTTGTCTGGATAGCCAAAGTGTAAAACAGGGATAGCCTATTATGTTGTGGTCAATAACTTAAAGGCATACGATTACAGATTAAGATGTCGTTTTGGAGCGAATTAGAGTTAAACCTGCAAAGTACATGCACAGAATACATATAATCGCGTGTGTACCTCCAACTATCTATTCGCAGCTGTAGGATAGGAAATATTCTTTTGCAGTTAATTTCCGATAAAGCCCTAATACTAGTAATCAGTTGTAATATACAATATTCTATACTCTGATACTAGTATTCTAAGGGGGATAACTGATAACTCTATTAAATCACTGAAAACGGTCAGAATAATGTTTCATAATGTTCCAAAGACAAATATAATTAGAGCTTAGTAGCTATAATTATTTAAACTATGAAAATATTAAAAACCAGTGGGATATGTGCAAAATGTAGCTGGTTACCCAATAATATACTTGTGTAGACATATCAAAATGTACATACTTACAGGTAAAAATAAGTTAGATCATGAAATATGTAAACAAAGCCGTGATAGTATGCCTTTAAATACTTGTAGCCTACTAGTCAGCTGGAGATTCCTCTAGCCTTCCCTGCTGACCATAACATACTTGTATTGTTGGTATCTTATGGTCAGCAGGGAAAGCTAGATGAATCTCCAGCTAACTACATGTATGTAATATAGTCTACTATAGTAGGCCTTAAGAAAACGTGTTTCATTGTCGACATGTACAATACAGTATACAAACTTATTTTGTTTTAAAATGAATCAGTAATTAAATAGGCAATAAAGAATCGGTTGGGCATTTGTTATTTTTGGTTTATGACTTGCCACCAGTTCAGAGGGAGCTCACTCTTTTTTACAAAAATAAATAGGCCTAATAAAAAAATAATACAAGAATTAAAATTTAAATGCATGTAGATCTATGTCATTGGTGGAAATACTCATTCCTAAATGCACTTAGAATAATGCTAAAGGGATGAAAAGTGCCGCCAGTAGTCTAGACTACTTTCAAAGCACAAAATAATATTATAGAATTATCAAAATGAGACGCTTGGCAAGAAATATTGAGCTGAACAATATAATATAATACAGACCCAAAAAAAGTGGACAGGAAACAAAAAATGGTAAATGCACAATCATAATGTTTATCATATGGTATTAATAACGATCTCCCTGCTGGGGTATTCACAAATACTTTTTGTATTGGGCATATATAGTTGTCTGCAGCAGGGAGAAGGTTAATAGACAGATATTAATAATGAGACAATTATTTTTCAGTGGAAGATCAACTCAGCGACTTGCTTCGACTAGTGTTTAGTTCCAATGTGAATTTGAGTGAGAAAATATATCTAGTATTGACACCCTTAACATTATCGGAACCTGAATTTCACTTTGTCTTATCGTGTTTTTCTGTTCGAATTCAACACATTTGGGTCCAAATAAAGTTTATTAAATAAGGAATTGGTTGAGACAGAGGAGGTACTTCATCCTATAAGGCAAGATATTTGAGACTTGGTAGTTTGACAGGTTTAACAGTTATTTTAAAAGATCTGGTTCCTTGTGCATTAATTTAAACACCAATGAAAAAAATATATATATATTTAAATTATTATTATTTTATTTTTTAAATACAGTTTAATTGCTCTCAATATTCTCATCTGTGAATACTTAGTATAATAATAATATACTAGAATGCTTAAGTCAATAAAAGTGACAATTGAAGTATAAAAAGAAGTTTAGTATAGATACATACAATTGTTAAAGGATTGTGATAGGAACATGATTGACAGATTGTAGAGATTAACATAAGAAACAAAATATTTCATATGGCATTAAATTATATCAACAGTGTCATATATATACATCACCAAATCATTAATAGACCCATTGCAATTATTCATTTGAGATTGGAGATCACATGTTTTATTATTCACATTTATAACATATATGTAGTATTAAATTGAATTTTTGAAAATATCAATGGTTTACCATTTGCAGAAGTCGACACAGTCACAGTGAAAAACATTCAAATTTTATTTAGGAGATAAAAGAATAAATTTGCCCTAACAATTTGTGAATTTATTTCTTAGTTGACTGGAAAATGTACAGCTATACAGCAATGTATTATGTGCTCATAACAAACATCCAATTGTAGGACATGAAACCAGCGCTGTTTAACAGGATTATTCATTATAAAGTTAAGAATCTCTCAGGAATATGGTAGTCACCATTGAAACTTGATTTGAACAGTTGAACTTGAATATATTTCCATTTTTAACCTAAAAAGACAACCAGCAGTTTGAACCTTTTCTGGAACATGTAAAAGCATATCGTCACCAATTATGTTGCCATTTTGGACTGAATTGCAGTTACAAATTCAAAGAACATGCACATAGCATACATAGTTATAATCGCTTTTGTACCTCCAAAATATCTTCTCTCCGCTGTATGATAGTTCAAGCTTATCTAGGAATATATGTTCTTGGATTTAATTCTTTATTTTATTAATTTCTTATGCGGCCAGCAGAAACTTCACTGCTTCACCAGAATACCGGAATTTAGGGTGTTTCTCAGGAAAGACAGTTAGGTAAGCAAGTCTGTGATTTGGTTTGGTTTAGTATATAATCATAATGATAACTTCCAGGAAATCAAGATAGCCAGTATTTAGGAAATCGTCTGTAATTAGGTTCTACGAAACAATAATATTCCTAATTCTGTGTTTATTCCAGCTAGATTCAGAATATGAATTCTCAAGTATTTCCTGAATAATTAAAGATGGCAATCAATAAAATACTAAAACCCATAATCGTTATGAAATGGGCAACTGCTGAATAAATCATATTTGCAAACACAACTCGCCGACACAAAAACTAGTGGAAGTATAAACAATCCAAGTCAAGTCACATTCAATGAAGCACTTATTTTGTCAATCAACTCAATTTAGTTCTATTTACACACACATACACAACACAAACACGAATTATAAAAACTGTAAGAGTCGACATACTACATGCTATGTTTAGATTAATCGCAGACACTTGAAGCAGGCCATTATTTGGTTTTAATACAAAATATATTTACTATTTGTGTTGGGTCATCTAGTCATAATAGTTTGAGGGGAAATGGGTTTGTTTGGGATTTTTTAAAATAAATAAAAATTAAAATAGAGACACATCGATGATTTATAGGATAATTATAATAGAGTGCTCCATAGAGTAATATACCTTCTCTATAGTGATTCACTTTCTCTATAGAGTGATATATTTTCTCTATAGAGTGATATACTTTCTCTATTATAATGTCCTCGATGGATCACTATATTTTATTTTATTTTATTTTTTTCCTTTTCTCCCCACCTCAAACTATTATCACTAGATACCCCAAAACAAATATTTATTTTTGTAAATAACATTATTTTTAAATAAAAATAATTTATTAAAACAAGTAATGGCCTGATCTCAAGTGCCTACATACATCTTGCACGCTATTTCACAGAGCACAACAACTTACATAAATAATCTGATCATGTATAAAGACACGATGATAATATGTAAAATGATTAATAATGTTTCGATATATTATACATAATTTATTTCATGTTTATTAAGCAGAAATATATTGCTTCATACATGTAGTCGCACGAGACTTAATGAATCTTCAGTGGAATGATGGCCATATATATATTTAGATAAATTTCTAACTATTAATCATGAGATCGTATCGCTAGACACTTATGTTAATAATTCAATGTATCAATAGGGCCCAGTTTCACAAAGCATTACCAATTTACCATACCTACCCAGACAGACTTGACCTTAAAACAAATAAATCTAAATGTAAAGTTAACTTCTTGATTATAAGATATCAAATGTACTATTAAATTTTGAAGCATTTATGGACAAAGAAATTAAAATTTAAACAAAAAAAAACAATGGCAAAATATCCTGTAATGTCATCATGGTATTAAATGTATGGTGTAGCAAGAAGACTTCAATAGAGGGTCCTTAGCCTAGGGATGAAACTGGACCTACTATATTAGAAAATGGTATACCTTCTATACAGATGAAATTTGAAATTAAATGATTTTTAAATTATTAAATTAAACATATGGAAAAAAACAAAACCTCTGCAAGCGATGTTCGATAAAATCATTTTTGCATATTAAAATATAATGATTTATATAATTATGTCTAAAACAGGTACAAATAATAAAATCAACAGTACATGAACACATAATAATAGTATTATGCCTAATACGAATGGTTGTCAAGTCTAGAAAATATATTTTTGGAAATATGGAAAGGTTTTAAATAAAAGTGTGTAATGTTTTTGCATTATATGATTTCCTAGTTACACTTGAAACAGTATTTCCGTATTTATTTCCATTTAATATTTTACATTTTAAAAGTGGTTTTCTATCCCAAACCCTAGTTTTGGCAAAAATTCATCAATTTAATAATTCCCTTAAAATGTTCTCTGACAATGGAAAAAGATACCTGCATTTTATTAGTGTTCAACAGTAAAATGCATGACCAATGTGCACACCACACAGAGTGAAAGATAGAAAATGTGTTTGTTATCAACTACTAGTACTAGTATATCATTATTGGTTAACTCTAAAAATTAATTGTACTGAAACATGAAGCAATCTATAGGTCGAGACTTGTCCTAGTGCTTTACTAAAAACATCTTCGTCATAAATTGTATTACTTTCAAATCCGTGACGAGCATCTATGCATCAAAGTTATGTACCCTGACTGCGATTTTAAAATTCTAAATCTAACAACGAGTGAGTGAAGGATTTGAGGATTAACACCGCTGTGTGAATCTCTCACCGACAACGAGCATCCAGCTGCTGTTTATTACAGCTTCCAAATTTAAATGTTGAACATTTCCTTGCAGGATAAAAAATCCTGGTATGCTCCAACAGGGTCAGTGAGAATTGTATGTAAAAAATGTAGTCCACCAAGTAACCTCCTAATTACGTTTGGTACTAGACATTCACATCTAATTCTAACATTGCCCGATCTGATAATCTAATTCTAACATTGCCCGATCTGATAATACACTGTTAAAAGTTACATTGTCGTTTTCAGCCAATAATACCCTTCTAACTACACATTTAACCCTCAGTCCGCTGAAATAAGCACAATCTGTAATAATATACAAAGCAAGTCTGTTCTTCTTCCACCAGCAGGAAGAGGGTTAATAATAATATCACATCTAAAACATCACGTTCCTAATCACAGCAGCTTTATCTGAAGTTGAAAACATTCTTCTACAAATCTCAAGTTCATCAAGCCTCCGATTCCGCTCCTGTGACCGCACAGGCGTCGCCACTACCAGGTGGCTCAGCAATTGGCTGAGGGAGGTCATGTGACTGCAACTGATGCTCCTCCTCCTCCTCTTCAGGGTTAGAGAGTATCAGAAACTTCCCATCAGGACTAAGCGGAAAACCAGCCATGTTAGTTTTGTCCGTTCTGTTAATGTTCTCTAGTAGTAGACGCTGGTGAAATAAAAAAATAAAAAAAATCGTTTGTATGTATCTTTAAAGGGCTCGTGATTTAAATGTCAGTAATAAATTGTCAAAATGATACATTTATATCAATATTAATACCTAGAAAAAAAATGCTGGATAATGTTGAAATAAAAGTCATGAAATAATATCAACTAAATTTGATAGTGGTGTAACTAATAACAGTTGCATTGTTAACAAAACGAAATGGAAGTGATTATATGAAGCATAAATAATTCTTGGCATACAAGAAATTTAAAACAAATAAAAATGCTACCTGACCAAAAAACTCACAATAAACATAAACATTATTACTCGCAACGACAATAACTGTGATATACACTACATTTTATGTGACAGACCCACACATCGATTAATCCATTCCTATCACCATTATAACTGTCTCAATACTGCCCCGGTACCACTAAAATACCCATTCCTTACAATCATTATTACTGAAGCTACCACCACAATAACTATAACTGTCCCTTACCAACACATTTAAAACTGAGGCTACCACGACAATAACTGTCTATTACCGTATGATGATAGAAATGTCCCATGTCACCACAATAAATGTACCTGTTAGTCTGTTACCACAATAATTGTCCATACCAGATATCACCACTATAACTGTCCCCGACAATCACAATAATTGTCACCTACCACCACAATAATTGTCACCTACCCCCACAATAACTGTTGCCTACCACCACAATAACTGTCACCTACCACCGCAATAACTGTCACCTACCACCACAATAACTGTTGCCTACCACCACAATAACTGTTGCCTACCACCACAATAACTGTCACCTACCACCGCAATAACTGTTGCCTACCACCACAATAACTGTC